>JAPDER010000042.1:0-253051 GCA_027569225.1 Aspergillus panamensis | reverse complement strand
CCCCCCCCCCCCCCCCCCCCCCCCCCCCCCCCCCCCCCCCCCCCCCCCCCCCCCCCCCCCCCCCCCCCCCCCCCCCCCCCCCCCCCCCCCCCCCCCCCCCCCCCCCCCCCCCCCCCCCCCCCCCGGGTCCACTAAACTGAAGTTTGACTGGGACGCAACTAAACATCTGTCAGTCCCATGGGCATTTATCATTTTCTCTTGGAACTAAAGCTCTAACACCGTAGTCAAATTGCAGCCTCGCCTTTGATGACTCGTATACATATGTCCAAGGCACAGCGGGATATACCAACTTTAGCTTCATTGGAGATCAATTGAACTTCGAATACGATGCGCGGACTCTACTAGATAATAAGATCGTGTAGAACTGAGTTCGTATATAATTAAGGCCGGACCAATATATATATATACTCGCAAACAACTGATTTAAGCTATATACTAGAACAGGACTGCAGAAGGCGGCCCAAATTGGGTTGAGTTCCAGACCGGCTGCGGACTTCGAGAAGGATTAACCTCACCGCTGATGTGCAGGACGCAGCTATGGGACTTTGCATTTGCAGGTGCAGATATTTCTGTTGAACAGTCCGTACAGACTCTTCCTTAACCTAACTCCACGCCATCCTATCTCACAAACTCCATCTAATCTGCCCACATATCAACTAAAATAAACTACTCCTAGCCTCCCACTTCACCGCAACTTCACCATCGCCCTCGTCAACCAGGTAATCCAATACAAAGACTACGGCTACCCAGCCCTCAAGCACATCGTTGACCCCTCGAAGAACCTAACCGCCATCTGGATCGGCATCAACGACATCAACGATAGCGCTAAATATGCCATCCGCTTCCCCACTTTCTACAACACCGTCATGAAAACACTATTCTCCTCCGTTCAAACCCTCTACGGCCTCGGTTACCGATCCTACCTCCTCATGAACCTACGTCCCCTGGATCGCACCCAAGCCGGGCAGGCCAGCAGTAACCCCACCCCCAATGCAACACAGGTAGCCCGGTTCAACGACGCGCTAGAGAACAGTGCCATGTCCTTCAATCAGCAACATCCTGATACGAATGTGTTGGTCTTCGATGCGAACTCCGTGCTCAATGAAATGTTGGACCACCCTTCCCGGTATGGCATCGTGAACCCGACGCATTTCTGTCCGGGATACAATCAGCCCGACATTGCGGAGAATTATCAAGCGTACGGGTGTCTGACGCCCCTCGATACGTATTTCTGGTATAACTTGGGACATATGACTAGTCATGTGCACCAGGAGCTCGCGAAGACTTCAAAGGTAATGTTGGAGAATTGGAAGGGTTGATTCCTTCCAATTGTTGAATCTTAAGACGAGGGTGAATTTATGATATTGGCGAAGCTTGTGCTGATATATTCTATGATATGGGTAAAGTGATCCCATCAATAAAGAATGAATTGTGTGGCTATAGCCTAACAGTATTCAATGGAAATCCACACCAAGAGAAGCTATGTTCAGGAGTATACGGGTACCTAAGTACTTGCCGGTTCAATATATTCGGGTTGATAGTCCGGGTCTTCAGAATAAGACCATGCGGGCATAAAGTCAATATCTTTACACTCCCCGCTCTTCGGCAAGCCAAAGATTTCCTTTTGGTCCGGAAGCTTCTCAAACCAGCAGGTGCAGGTCCTCTCACCCTGGGTCGAGCTGTCGGTGTCTTCGCATTTGACGTTGCCGTGATCGCCACTGGGGATGGTACCTGTGGGGTTCGACTCATCACTGCTGACGGCCATAATCTGGTAGACCAGACAGATCTCCTGAAGGCTTCCTCCGTACTTATTCTCTGCGGTAGATGCATCACACTGTCAAATAAGGTCTGTTAACACGGGCTGTCGAACTTTTGATAATAAGAAATCGAAATTGTCACATACCCCCCTGATGATAGCTCGAAATCTGTCCAGGCAGAGGTCAGTATCACGGAGGCCGTCGCCTGTCGGTGGCCAGGTGATCATTCCGGTGCAACTCCCGCCGGCAAAGTAGGCCCCTACCCAGAGCCTATCTTTGCCGCCGTTAATTTTGTAGCTCGCGCTCGCGCCGAGAGCCTTGGTCTTGCCGTCTTTCGTCTGCCCGGTGCCCTTGCTGATAGGCGGGGTGAATACCACGTCGTAAATGCCGGTGTCGCTGCAGAAATCTGTGATACTTCCTTCAGCGTCGGCTCCGGAGAAGGACGACCGGCCGCTTGGGGCGGAGTCTCCTGATTTGGCGCAGTCCGGGTCCGGGGTATGGATATATGAGCTCCATTGCTGCATCTGCTGGTTGAATGTATCCGTGTAATCGGAGTCGGCGGTGATTGTGTCCGTGTCGGCCTGGTTGGGGAGTGTGATGACTTCATCATCGTCGAGATCGTGGGCCGTGTAGTTTCCATCGTTGCTGTTGGTGGTTATGTCTGTAGGGAGAGCGTCGACATTGACTCCGAATGTTCCGTCGCTATTATAGATCAGGAGGGAGTTGATTTTCTTGTCCCAATCTTCGGCTTCCTTATCGGCGAGGGGCAACCAGGGGTACTGCTTTCCGGCTAGCTTCGACTGAACATACTTCGCTTCAGGGAGGTCAGTCTATGCTGTCTGTAATAGTGAGTTAAGATGGGGGTCAACAAACATAAGGCGTATTGGGCATAATTGTCCGCTAAGGTGGAGATTTTGTATTAGTATTTGGTGCAGGAAATGGGGGTTCCTTTCGACCAACCATTCATGGTGATACCATCCTGCGCAATATATTGTCTGGCAGTTCGTGCAAGGATTTTGCAATAGTACGGCTGATAGACATCCACCTTGACCAATTTCCTCTTCCAGTCGCGGCTATCCGGCTTCTTCTGATACTCGTAGATGTGCATGCTGAGATCTTCGATGCGGCGGTTCTTGTTCTGCTTGTAGGTCATCACGGTGGCGTGCATCATTTCGTGCAGGATGATATATGCTAGACGCGCCAGATCAGTTAGGCTACCAGGTAAAGACATTAGCGCACAGTATTTACCTTGGTTCTTGTACTTCGTAAGGTCATATCTCCATTTGAAGTCATCATTATCCTTCTGGCCGTTCACCGCTTCATCCAATTTCTTGTAATTGAAGAACTGTTCGCAGAAATGCATATTGGAGACGGCGTCCTCCTTCTCGTAGCGCGGGGCATTGTTAGGGTTCTCAGCATCAACCTTCGTATTCCACTGGTATGCAATCACACCAGGTTTGTAGCATCGGTTCTGATAATTCTCGTCATTGGTCTTCCCGCAGCGCGCATTCATTCTGTAGCCCGGCCAGCTGTCACTGAGTCGGAAGGTAGAAATATGCTCGAACACAGACTGAATACTGCTCTGGTAGTCCTTGTTGAGCGCAGGCGGGCCGAAATAGTCCATGGCCCCGGGGTCATTGGCGAAGTCAATATTTTTGACCAGCTCGGCCATGTCCACCGCGTCCATGTGGGCGTCTTTAATTGCTTCTTTTTCATCGTCATCGCAGCCCTCAAAGTGCAGCCATGTCCACTGTGCATCAACATCACCATCATCGTCATCACCATCGCTGTCGCTGGGGATGCTCCAACAGCGGTTCTCCCAGAGCCTGAGGGCACCGTTGTCAGGGTTGATGGACACATAATCGGCACGCGTATCGCCAGTCATCTACCGGAACACGCAAGGTTAGCGCAAGGAATAGTTCTAGCCGCAGCCATGGTAAGGTTGACCTGCCTCCGTGATTCTGATAGTCCGCCCTGGAGTTCCCACACCGTCCGCGAAACTGAGTGGCGTATTCCACCGAATAGACCCATCATCTCGAAAGCCAAGATGGTGCCAGGACCGCGCACTGCCAGTCGTGCTGCCTACTACTACGTAATCCAACCTCCCATCGCCATTGGTGTCAGCAAATTGGACTTGTTGCGCGAGAACACCCACTCCATCCGCAACTAGCTTTGGTGCTTCATAGAATGGTGCTTCAAGGCCCCGGAACCGCCACATTACCGTGGCTCCTTGGTCATTCACGTAGAGATAGTCATCGAGGCCATCTCCGTCCAAACTGTATCACGAATCTCATCAGCCATCTCGAAGCGGTCAAGAAAACCTATACAGGGAGTAGGCACGGAAGGTCAACATACTCGGCGAATCGCACGTTCTTGGCCTTGAACTTCCAGCCAAACTGGGTTTCGATGGTGTTTTTGGGGCCTGCAGCAATCTCCCCCCGAGACCTCCAGCCCCAGCCTTCATCTGGGCCTAAGTTCTCATACCACACGGCTCGGCCGTTGGTTTCATCAAGAACAACGTAATCCGCCCGCTTGCTTTCTGTTAGAACTGCCATCCGGATATTCTCTCGCTTGTGATCTCCCTTGGCAGTTTTCCCCAGGTCATACCACAGGTTTTGGCCTTTTCCTTTATTAAGATACCCCCAGCCTTTGCCAGTATGATCAACCCAGAAATAATCACTTGTGCCGTCACCATCCACTAGGTATGGCCAGGTTAGTAAATCTATCAGCCAGGAATTGATTGCAGACCTACAGTCACATAAGATCACCCCTTCTCCTGGTTGGTACTTCCCTCCAGTGCCATTGTTTTCCCAGAGAGTAACCTTGCCGGTTTTCTTATCAACAAGCAAGTAATCTACCTTTCCATCCCCAGTCAGGTCTACCAGGCGGACATCCTCTTGCTCAGCACTGTCTGGCCCTTCTGCAAGAACAATTCTTTCCACCCACCGGGGAATGAGAGTGGTCTCCTGCAGACGGTTGGTCAATGCCTTTACCTTGCCACCCTCGCCAACAATCATATAGTCAGCTCTTCCTTCGCCTGTAAAGTCACCCAAGTACACTGTTGTTCCCGGGGCTGCAGAGGCTCCGCTGGCAATAACACCAAGTTTATAGTAATCAGGGATAATATCCGCGCCGGTATTCAACCAAGCAGTTACCTCCCCGGTTTTCAGGTTAACAAGACAGAAGTCGGCTCTTCCATCACCTGCAGTGCGCTATAATTAACAAAAGCTACATTTCAAGGGGGGATTCCAAATACTGACCATCAATGTCTACCATTTGAATGGTATCATTTGTTGCGCCAACGCCGCCAGCAATCCGGCCAAGTGACTGCCACTGCCACACGCCAGCATCGTTCTGCAATCGGTTGATCCACGCTGACACATCTCCAGTATCTGGGTTAACATAAATATAGTCATCCCGGCCATCACCATTCAAACTAACAGTACAGTTAGTAGACCACTCATTTTCCTGTTTTTTTTTCTTTTCAGCGAACCTGCAACACTCACTCAGCAAACATAACACCCCCACCATCTCGCCCCTTTGCACCTGTCGCAATCTCCCCTAGCTTGTTCCAATTTCCAGAGAATTTCCCGTCACTATCTGGAATACTCCGCCAGACATCAGTTGCTCCTGTTTTCGGATCAACACAGGCATAGTCCTTTAGGCCATCTCCATCCAGATCCATAAAGTGAAGTTGAGCCCGGGGGCAGGCACCCTCCGCAACAACACCCTTCTTCGACCATGAAGGCTGGAACACACCATCGGAAGTAGCAACTTTGGCGCCATCCGCGATTTGACCGACTCTGTACCAAGACGGCGTTGACCTGCAATTCTCTGGAGAGGTGGAGTCCGGGGACGGGCTCTCTTCCTTACCGGGCTTTGAGACCCAGCCCTTGTCATCCGCAGCTACAATGGCCGCATAATATGCGTTTGCCATTTTCTGGTACCCTCCATCATTAGGGTGCAGGTTATCTGCCAGGTCAGCGGTGGTCAGGGCTTTGTTCATTGCGACCAATGCCACTTTTTTGCCATTGGTGGTATATTCATCCACAAGGGCCGGCAGTGCCTGGTTGAAGTCCTCCACCCGTGCCTGGATCGCGCTGGTTGTTGACGGGATAATTTGGCATACGAGGACCACTGCATCCTTGGAGTGGTCGAAGATCAAATCAATTAGATTCCCCAGGCGTTTAGGCGCATTTGGCAGATCAAGAGCGTCCTTCATGTCATTCGTCCCGGCATGGAGCAGGACTATGTTTGCGGCGGCGTAAATTCCAGTCAGGCTTGCATCGGCAATCTGGTCAATGGTGAAGCCTCGGTGTCCCTCGTGGTCATTATCCGCCATGCCGATTCCGTTATGTACCGATCCCACAAAGTCTACTTCATTCCCTCGGGCTTCTAACATTTCGTGAAGGGACTTGCGGTAGCCGGCCTCGTCGGAGCTCTGGGCTCCCCAGGTGATCGAACTAGTATAGTTGTCAGACATGTTCACCTCAGGGTCAAAAGTCAAGTCAAGGCAAATGCGTACTCTCCAATAGGAAGCACTCTCAATTCAACACCATCGGCAATCGCGGCGCGGGGCTGCAGAGTTCCCGTTGCCAGTGCAGCTGCGTTTGATGTTACCACGAGCACCAGCATCATTATCCAACTCGCCCAGGCATTCCACCGTCTGCTGACGGGGCGACACTGCCCAAGCCAACCCGGCGCCATGTTTTGCTGTCTGACTTCACGCAATTACCTATTGACTGTGATGCGGAGGTTCAAAGCCGCAGAAGATATTCCATCCCCCCAAAGTAGCAGTCCCAAAGACCCTCTATTATACCCAGGTCTCAGGAGTCTCATGTGAAGAAAAGTTTCGGCAGACTAACCCAGATGAAGTATCCAAAGGTGGCATCCTGGAGGAGGAAGGATGCGTTTGAATAAGCTAGTAATATTGGTGCATGATCTTGCAGAAAATACACCGGAATTATTGGTCAAGTTCTGTATAAGAGGCGGATAAATGGAGACTCTCCGATTGATGGCACCATGGTGTGCACTGAATACCCACAGTAATGCAGGCGCTTGTCCTATATCGAGCTTTCACCCCCTGGATACCTGCGCTAGGGGTTAATTTTACTAGCCTGGATGCACTGCCGCCATGATTTTAGGGGGGGTTTTAAGGCCTCGTCACAGCCCAATGGTAACCCACATACGTAGATACCCTTTCCCCATCCCCCGTCAGACGTGATGGGATCTATTACAGGGAGCCATCTCCAAGCTGTGGCACTGTGCCTTGCCATGTCCAAAGAGTGGTTTCAGAATTGGGATTGGTGTTTGCGGACCTAGAACATCGGGGAGTCTTGTGGATCATTCAGCCAGTTCCGACAACGAAAAGTTTCTGACGGATGTCTCGATGGCCTCAAGCTCGATCTAGGATGAAGTCCGTACGGCGTTGTGCCAAAAACGTGACTACCAGCAGATGGCTTGTGGCCGTGTGGGTCTTGGCGGCGCCGACGGTTCCCTTTCATATACCTTCCAATGGCACCTCGATAGACTACACCACATAGCCACCTTCTGCCCCCAAATTTGAGGCATTTTCCAATCCCTTTAAAGTGGAAGTCTTGGGACTACCCGCTTCGAGAGCCTTTTTCGAAGCTAGCACTGGTGACATGAGCAAAAGCGAGCATCGACCGCCCACCACGGCTCGCAAGCAGCCGCTATACTCTAGTGTCTGCAGAATGATCTTAGCTCTTGTATTAGTCCTCGTGCTTGCCCTCTTCATCCACATATCCCAACCCTCAGCTCCTAACACCTCAGCTCCTGCCCCCAAAGTCAACGGTGCGTGGGAATCCACGAACTCCGAAACCGAGGACAATGAATGCCCGCTCCCCACAACCCGATACAACATCCACACCGCAAAAGCCGCCTGCTACCCATCCTCCGGGGGAACCTGGATGACCGAGCTCGGGCCCCTAGAACTCCAACACCTAGGCATTGACCGCTTCAAAACCACCCCGCGATCCCCAATCCAAGCAGAAGAAGATGACTTCTGCACCGCACTCCGCCAATTCGGCGGCGATTGGTACAGTCCTACATCTGCCAAGGATCTGCGCGTAGCTGGCCGTTGCCATGAGCTCGACGAGTTGGTGCCGGTGTTATCGATCGCCCGCGAAATCGGCTTTCCGCGGGACGGGGGAGTGTGGGTTCTTGGGACGGACGAGCAGACTGGGGAGTTTCCGGAGGGGATGGCCACTGTCCGGAATGCGTTGACGATGGATGAACGGTGCATGGCGCTGGAGGCGCTGGGGGCCGTGTATTGTGACGACGTCGAAAAGTGTAATATCCTGCGGGATCTGGAGAAAGAACCATACCAGCATGTCCAGGATAACGGGTTTCTTGACGGAGACAAGAGAGTGAGAAACTGACTATCATTGATGAGATACCCGTATTTTGGGCCTGGGAAGTAGCATTGTGTTTTCGGTTAACCTATATAGTTCTCCGAATATCTAGAGCAATTAAGGTTTTATAATGCTTTGCTGAAATACAAATAAAAGAGCGATGCCTTTCCATATACTCGATTAATCAAATATAGCTTGGGGTCGTGCAAAATTAAAATGAGCTAAGACATATGATGGAGCGATGTGAAAAGGATCAAGAATCTAGGCCTGTTCGAGATCCCGACTCCTATAGATGCATGAGATTTAACAAATATTTGCTTAAGTCTGCGGGCAGATAAGTACATTGTTCCGAATATCGGCATGTAAGTCTGAAGCTACACACTATCTAAATAAAGCCCATCCAGTCTTGGACGAAGCCAAGAGTACAGAACTTTTAAAACATCAAGAATAAACGACAAAAATTAACGCGTGTCTGTGTAGGTGTGCATATAAAACGACTGTGGGTTGTCGTCCCACTCCGGAAATCCTGGTACACTTGGGGTTTTAAAAAACAAAATGAAAAGTCTATCGTGAGATTGACGAACGCCGCCCATACTTAGTTACGAATGGAGAATTAGGAAACAACGAGAAGGCGCGAAAGGGAAAACGGAAAAAGGGCAAGGTCTACCGTGGCGTAATACAAGCTCGTGACTGAAGTGGGTATCGGAATCTGTTTACCAGCGGCGGTTGCCTCCAAGGGGAGCCGCGTTGGATGCAGTGGAGCTGTGACCACGGCCACGACCGCCTCCACGACCACCCCAACGGCCATAGCCGCCGCCATGACCGCCACCACCAGAGTAGCGGACCATCTCAGCAAGACGAGGGTCAATCTGCTGGTTGGCCTCCTTAAGGATGGTGACCAAGTCACGAGCCTGCTTAGAATCTGTACAAGTATGCCATGTTAGCAGGTATGTCGAAAGGAGATGTTTAGAGGCAGGTGAAACGTACTGTCAGTGGTGAAAAAGGTGATGGCGGTTCCCTTAGCACCAGCACGACCAGTTCGACCGATACGGTGAACATAGTCTTCGGAGTTGTTGGGATAATCATAGTTCAGCACATGAGTGATGTCGCGAACATCTTCAAACAAACTTATGTTAGCAAACAGAGCATTAGTGCAAATAGCAACGTGGCCTAGGAGCCCTTTCTCAGTCATGCGAGACTAGATGCATAACTCTCTTCCTTGGACTTTCATCTCAAGTTCCGTTGCGGGTGAGTCCATGGGCTGGCAGAAATCGCGGTCCTAGAGTAACCTTGGAATGCAGCTTCAACAAGTCGAAAGAGAAGACACTCCACCTCCATACCAATCAGGTCCAGAGATAGAGGAGGACAGTCAATATGGAAGAAAAAATCCTACGTGTCTGCTATACTGCACTGTGAGTCCAAGGTTCTCTTGGTATGAGAACCATTTCAGGAGACCCGACAAAAGCCTGGACGAGTTATAGATACCAGCGTAGGGTTTCAAGAGAGTCAAGCATCGTGCCATTGTCACACAGCCTCGATATGGGTGAGGGTGTTTCAAGAAAGAAGACTGAGGGGGACAAGGGGGAGGGAAGGGGGGAAGGGAGGGGATTGCAAATTCATCATACCAATACCACGGGAAGCCACATCGGTAGCCACCATGATTGGGCTCTTGCCCGTCTTAAATTCATTCAAAACCCAATCGCGTTCTTGCTGCTGCTTGTCGCCATGAATAGCTGATATAATAGTTAGCTAAATTTCCATACAGGTGTAGTGGTTTGGAGAAACTCACAAAGTGCTGGCCATCCGTCCTGACGGAGGAATCGGGTGATCTCGTCAGCAATGCGCTTCGTACCAGTGAAAATGAGGCACTTGTTAGATCGGTTCTCCATGATCTTCTCGAGGTGCTTGATCATGCGATCACGCTTCTCGAAATCCGATACAACCTCGACAATTTGAGTAATACGGTGGTTAGCGGACAGATCCATGGATCCGATGTTGACCTGAATATAGTCGTTGAGGAAATCGGTTGCAAGTTGGCGGACTTCCTTGGGCCATGTGGCGGACCACATGCAAGTCTGACGATCAGGGCGAATCTGGGAAATGATCTTGCGAATCTGAGGTTCAAAACCCATGTCCAACATGCGGTCAGCTTCATCAAGGACAAGATAGGTGACTCGGCGCAGGTTGGTGCGGCCAGCCTCCAGCATATCGATCAGTCGACCGGGAGTGGCAATGCAGACTTCCACGCCGCGGCTAAGGTCACGGATCTGGGGACCCTTCGGAACACCACCGTAGACACAGGTGTTCCTGATGCGGGATGACTTTCCGAACTTGCTGATTTCGACTTGGATCTGAACCGCTAATTCACGAGTGGGGGCGAGGATGAGGACAATAGGACCGTCTCCAGGTGCAAGGAGGGGCTGGGCGTTGATGTGAACAATTGCAGGTAGACAGTAAGTCAACGTCTTTCCGGAGCCGGTTTCGGCAATACCGACAACATCACGACCAGAGAGAGCCATAGGCCAGCCCTGAGACTGAATAGCAGTGGGGTTATCGAAGCCTTGAGCCTTGACCTCGCTCAAGACGTATTGGGGGAAGCCAGCCTCGTCAAAAGTTTCAACAGGGCGGGGAACGTTCTTTCCCTGGACAGACATCTCAAACTTCTTGCGGAACTCGTCAACTTCACGTTGGGAACGATTGGCAACATCAGGGTGTTCCTTGTAAAAAGACTTTTCAAACTTTGGGAGTGAATCGAGATCTGAAAGGGGGTTAGCATAATGACAACACTGTCAACACAATTACCACGCGAATCTACTCACCCCATTCTTGTTTCTTCAGGCCGGCGCCTAGATTCGACATGCGGTCACCACCAGCGCCAGCACCTCCACCGCCCCTTCCGTAGCCGCCTCCACCGCCATAGCCGCCTCCGTAGCCACCTCCATGACCGTTGGAATAGCCATTAGACTGACCGTTGGAATAGTTGCCACCTCGGGAGCTACGAAGGACGAAAAAAGTTAGCAACTGTTTTCTGTTCACAACAACGATGACGAGGGAACAAAAATGATGAATGGAGTGCTCATGTCGTTTTGCGAGGACTGGCTGGATCCCAGGAAGGTGCAAGGCGTTACTGTGGCAAGTGCCTGCTGGGCAACCTGAGCGAACGACCACAGGGTTGTAGCCATCCACTTTCTCCCACGAAAGCAATACTTCAACACTCTCTTCACTTCTTAACTCCCAAATAAAATAACAAGTTATTACTTACCGATAAGAATCGCGCTGGTAGCCGCCGCCGCCGCCGTTGTAAGACATGATGGGGTCTTTGTTATTCTTTTTTTTGTTGAAGGAGAGATTGGGCTCTCAATCTGAGAAAAGCAGAACTCGAGGGAGAGAACAAGGGAGAGGGAGTGAATGTAACAAAAACCGAGGAAAGCAAATGACCTCTGATGAATGAGAGAGAGTCAAAAGAAGATATGAAGAGAAGAGAAAGGCGAGGATGGGAGAGATGGTGTGTGAAGGTAAAACGAAGGTTAAAAAAAAAAAACCTGGGCGGGAAGCAAAGAAAAGATAAAAAGGAAGGCGAAGAGGCGACTATTTCTTGTTTGGGTTTAGCGCAGGTGAAAAATCTCATCGCCACCGGGATTATGTAATTGTGCGCTTCAGTGACGCGTTTCGTGGGAGAAAAAGATGGATGATTTATTGTTGTGAAAGATTTGTTTGTCTGAAGAGTTTATTTTTATTAGAAATTCTTTCATTGGAAAAAGACCCAATCGTCCACAGCAACAATTCCACCTTGTTAGAGGCTAGAATACAATCCGAGTGTTGGGACTTTGGCAACTCCAAGTTCTTATCGCCCGCCCGATGAACTTTATCCCAGATGTCTGGTAGGAGGAAGGAAGTATGGCGACGATAAAATAATGCTTTAGTACGGAGTAAAATCATCTGCTATATAGCTCTCTATCCTTTTGGGGTCTTGATTGCCGTCTTGGGGAGTTTCCCTTTCGGTGTAAATCTTTTGCGCAATAATGGCTTCATGTCTAATTGAACAGCTATATCCATTGAAGGACCACCCGTGATGATTTTAGATAGATTTCAACTAGACATTTTATGCATAGCTTTATTCCACTATCCAGGTACTGCGTACGATGACTGCTGAATGATCTGAATTATTCTCCATAGATTCAGTTTATCCGTGACTTGAAACTAGTTCTTTATGAGATTTTGAGCTTTTTCGCATCGAACCTCCATGTTCGAAGACAAAAGCTTACATTAAGAAAGAAGCTACCTACTACTAGTACTAGTAGTACTTACCAGGTGTTACTCCTATAGCAGGTACCTAAGGTACAAGGAATTCAAACCTACCTAACAAACAAACCCTAAACACTCGTTGAAACAGGCGAATTGGTTGCTGTTGGTCAACTGGGTTCCTCCACTAAGCACTACCAGCAGGTTGTCTAGGAACTCCAACCCCCTTCCCTTCTCAGTTCACCGTCACTCCTTCCCTCTGACAATCCATATTTCCCATTTTTATGCAACTTTCCCTTTAGGCCATCTCTCGAATATTGTTTTTACCTTCACATAACTCCCTACCCAGCCTTGAAAACCCAACATGACTCAGGAGGCCGCTGAGAACGGGGCTCTCCGTCAACTACAGTCGGAACAACTTGAACTTCTCGATGTCATTGATGAGCTACGCACTATCGGGCTAGGGCGCATTGTTGAGCTGCCTCAACTTATTGTCTGTGGTAACCAATCAAGCGGCAAAAGTTCCGTCTTGGAGGCGATCTCTAGAGTCAGATTTCCTGCTAAGGGAAATGTCTGTACACGATTTGCTACCGAGGTCATCCTACGAAGGAGTCCTTCCCCACGTATCAAAGTTGCCATCGAACCCGGTCCGTCTCGAGTTGGTGAGCGAGATCGGGATCGTCTGTTGAAGTTCACCTCTGAGAAGTTTGGCTCAGGAAAGGATCTGCCCCAGCTCATTGAAGCGGCAAAAGAATGTATTGGACTTACTGGAGATGGGTTTAGCGACGACGTACTCAAGGTTGAGATATCCGGTCCCGACAAACCAGAGTTATCCCTAGTGGATCTCCCTGGTCTTTACTACTCTACATCAAGGGATCAGGGATCTCAGGGTAGAACCGTTGTGCGAAATTTAGTGGAGAGGTACATGCAGAATACCCAGAGTATTATTCTGGCGGTCATAACGGCCAAACGTGACTACCACTTGCAGGAGGTTCTAGAGATCGCGGAAACTTTTGATTCAAAGAGGGAACGGACAATTGGAGTCATCACTCAGCCTGAATACCTGGAGCAGAACTCTGAGGAGGAGGATACATATCTCCAATTTATACAAAATGAAAAGATCAAGCTACAGTTTGGATGGCATGCTCTCCGAAACAGGTCATCCGAGGACCGGGACAGCTCGGACGATGCACGAGACGAGAAAGAAAGGGCTTTCTTCAGCGTTGGAAGATGGACTAGCATTTCCCGTGAGCTTGTTGGTATTGACAGCCTTCGACAACGCCTGAGCAAGATCCTTCTCAGCCATATCAAACGCAATGTTCCTGATCTCATCACCGATATTAATGAGAAAATATGTGAACGCCAGGGGAAGCTTTCTAAGCTAGGAAATTCACGTGGGACTCTACAGGAGCAGTGAGCCTATCTCTTGAGTATCGCCAGCCGGTTTGAAAAGATCACTGGACAAGCCCTGGATGGAATGTACAGAGATGATTTCTTCGGTGGAATGAATATAAACGCATCCATATCCGACCCAAAGCGTCTTAGAGCAATTATAAGAGAGCTAAATGAGGATTTTGCTAAAGCGATGGTGGTTGGAGGTAGTCGGCGCCATATAGCCGATGGGAATACACCGCCTGATGATACTGATAAGGATAGCGTTTCTGAAAACCGATATCTACAGAACTGGGTCCCGGTATATGTGAACCGAGAGGACCTTGAGAAGGAAATGAAGGAACAAGCTCGACAGAATCGTGGAATTGAGCTCCCTGGTAGTGCTAACCAGCTTTTAGTCGGGAATCTCTTTAGAGATCAAATAAAACCTTGGGAGGTGCTAGCGAAGCTGCATCTAAAGACAACTTGGGAGTATGTGAAAGATTTTCTGGAACTTCTTCTTCAGCATCTGGCAGACGATCATACGTATCCTATCATCCTCAGTGAGGTCTTGGATCCTGCCATGGAGCGGGTTAAGGATGACCTTTTCCACAAACTTGAGGAGCTGAATTCTTATAACACCAGAGGCCACCCTCTCCCTTTTGGTAAAAGATTTCTTGAATCTCTGCTAACTTTACGGGTAAACCGGGATGCGAAGAAACCTGAAGCAGTCGAAGTTCAATCACCCATTATCAACTCCCCACAAGGTAACTCATTCGAAGATCAATTTGCTACCTCCGAGATCATTGATTTTATGCAAACGTACTACAATGTGAGTATCAGACGATCTTCATAAATAAGCCTCTATATCCCCAATATCACATGCTGGGAGTCATTTCATTCAGCTGACAAAATTCTAGATTGCCATAACAAACTTTGTTGAAAATGTTGCTGTTCTGGCCATTGAAAACTGTCTTTTACTACCTCTTGAAACCATCTTCACGAGCCTCACGGTCAACAATATGGACGACACACAGATCAGACGCCTTGCATCAGAACCTCATTTTGTGCAATCTGATAGAGCCCTCTTGCACGGGGAACTAGAGAAGCTGCAGGCCGGCCTGCGAGCTTTCAGTCGATACAACACCTATAAAAAGAGGTCAAAACACTGGAGCAAACTTATTAAACCTGGTTAGTTTGGTGGTTTACAGAAAATGAGTATCCCTGAACTCATAGATCTTGGAAATACAGGTCAAGCCACACAGTCAGAAGGCTCCTCTCAGACGCCCGAATCCCAACAGGATAAAGCCTCCGAGCCTGTTAGCGCACGCCCTCCTCCACAGAATAATCCATCTACCAAGCGCCCGCCAGCCCTTTTTCCTCCCCCTTCTCAGAAACCTATAGTTACTTCGCCTGAGCTGTTAGAGAAGACAGTGGCTCCTGCCATAAGCATTGGACAAGCTGCTGGTAGGTTCTTATGGTGATCTAAGAGGAGAAATCGGCTAACCAATGACATGTAGAGCAATTGGCAAAGGACTCATCTATCGTAATCGGAAAATCTCCTAGTCCAAGTCTATTTCCAGGGATCTCAAATTCGAAGACGACCCCGCAGCCAGCACCTGGGAACACAGCCGGCTCAGGAGGCCTGTTTGGGGGTTCACTGTTTGGAGGCTCATCATCTGTAAACACAACCAGCTCGTCAAGTGTATTTGGATCAGGTTCAAGTTTAGGCCCAGCTTTCAGTGGTTTAACCCCTGCGGAAAGCATCTGGGAATGTAGGGCTATTTTCAGGATTTGCAGCTCAGCACAGTGCAAGCCTATCATTGGCGAGCCCAAACCCTTCCAGCCCAGGCTCAAAGCAAGTGTCCGAAAGCGGAAACAAACTCTTTGGCAAGGTTTCGCCTGGGACCGGGAGTTTACTTGGGAGCTCACAACAATTTCCACCTCAATCGAAGCCACCTAGTACCAAAAAGCACGGGAAGGATAAGTAAAGTGTCCCTTTCTTCAGAATTTTTATTTTACTTCTATCTCCCACGTTCAAATGCTTTAAAAAATTTTCTTTCGCTTTTTATCCTTCTTGACAGTTCTTCGTGTATGTTTTTCGAAACTATCCTCTGGTCGATTGTCCCCCGTAACTTGCGTACTCTAATCTTCTTCGGATAATTTACAGGTTATACACTGAGGGATTCTTTCAGTAATATGTTGAATGAATATCAATCCATCACCTATGTGTACCCTTTCAGGTATTTTTCCTTCGAGGTTAGTCATTCATATGCAATTTACCAATGTGTCCAAATGAGGCACAGATAGCTAACAATTCTTCTACGTGTCTAGGAACTTCGATTGGGCGACTACGAAAGGGGACATACTACCTAGGTATGAGACATTCTTGAAATGGAGGCGTTAAACGGCGTCCAGACGCGTTCGAATCCCGGATACATTATGTATGTAGTAATGATATATTTTCCCTTTCTCACCCGGGTATTCCTCAAGGCAGGAGGTCTTTTCATGCAAATCAAGTTGTCATTAGAGATTAATAACAATGCTCATCCTTATCATTTAAGCAAACTCAAAAAAAAAAGTATCCGCTAATACCGTGCACATAACTCAAGCTGTACCAAGAGACAAGAAAAAGAAAAGAAAAGAAGGGCAGCTAAACATGCTATATACAGGTTGACATTATCTTTTGCTTACTACCACTCAATGCAGCATAAAGCGGAACAAATTGTCCATTTCCACCCATTGGCGTCCACATTTCCTCAGGTATGCGTCGACTACGCCCTTAACCGTTCCGAAACGAGTGCGGTTGAACTCCACCAGAGCCGCAATACTGTCCTTCTTCTCGCCGCTCGTTTCCTTATCCGCGGCAGCCCGGGCCTTGTCCACATCCCAGAGACTGGCAAAGTAGAGTAACTGATTGTACATATGTTTCTCTGAGTACTCGTACGACATACGACCAAGACAGCCTTCAGCGAGACCACGAGGTCCGAGACAACGGTGTCCGTACACGCTGATTTGCCGGGTCCGATTACCGCAAGCGGAGTCATCGCAGACCAGCCACCCCTCGTAATACTTGGATGTCTGGGCTCGGATCTGGGACTCTAGCTGGGCGATGATGGTCAAAACAGAGAACTGTTTCTGGCAGGCCGAGTTGGGACAGATTAGGCCGTGCGAGTTGCACATGTGAACTGAAGCTGCGAGGCCCTCGAAGATGGACTGATGCTTGCAGAACCGACAGGCTAAGGTGAGTCGAGCGGCGCTCTCGAAACGGACGGAATCTGGGATCTGGGACTCCAGGGGGAAGATATCTGCGTTTTGTTGGTTGTTTGAGGCGGATGTGTTGATCTGGTACTTGCGAACATCGAGACCTAGACACTCTGCCAGACGAATGGCATCCGTCCCGGGAATGGGGGCGCAGAGACGTTCGATGGGGGGGAAAATTTGCTTAAGGAGGTAAAACTCGATATCGGGCTTTAGTACCGAATCGGACTTTATCACGTCTTGAAGGGTGTAGGACCGTTTGGCTGGGGGGAGGGAGGATGTCTCCGAGTCTCCATTGGTCACAATGTACGAGATCACGTCGTTCGGCCGCACGGTCTTGCCACGGGCGAGTTCACGCAGTGCAACTTGGGCTGGAGGCATCGACTCCTTGTTGGGATACTCCTCTGGTCTTTTGGAAAGTTTCTATATAGACTTGATTAGCGTGAATTCAGGTATGGATGAAAAAGACTTGTTCTTACCGTGTAAATTACATATTTTTGGGCAGGGAGGGCGTATTCTCGCATCTTACCAGCTAGATCACGGAGATAGTCGTGGATTCGGTTGAGAACAACCTCTTGATCTTCGCCGGAGAGGACTTCGTTCAACAGTTTCTGGGAGGCTTCTTTGGATAGCGCGCAGTATTCACGTCGCTTCATGTCCAGTCCCTTGACTTCGAGCTTGTCCACGTATTTACCATCCACCTCAGTCATATTCACAGCAGCATACTTCTTCTTGGCGTGTAATAGAAGACGACGAAAGATATTATCAATGTCAATTTCTAACAGTCGATACCGCTCGTTGACCGATTTCTTGAACTCCTCGCCAACCTGAAGTGCGTCGCTGATCGTGTCCATGTTTGTATTAATCATGACGGAATCGGTATCACCATAGATGACTCGGAGCTGTTTGCTTTCTGCCAGTTCCTTGGTGCTTCTGAGAATCTCACGACCCTTGAATGTCGTGAGCATTGCCAAAGGTCGAGCATAGAAACGACTTTGTGTATATCCCAAACATCCGTACATAGAGTTGGCCGTCAATTTGAAGGCCAACTGCTTTGTATCCCATAAGGCCAGCTGTTCAGGAGTTGCTCGCTTGTCCTTCATGAGCTTCTTGACTTCTCGACGACGCGCAACAAGAGTCGCAATCAGTCGTGGGAGAATTCCCTGCTGTGCGTCTGCGGGGGGAACTTCCGGCACTTTCTCTTCATTTTCGTTTTCAGCCTAAAAGAGGCGTGTCAGCATCAGTACGCACAAATCGAAGTCATCAAAAAAACTTACGGATGGGGTTCGATCGATTGTCGTGAAACAAATGTTGTACTCCTGGATGATACTTGGGTACAAACTATTAAAATCCATGACAAGGATAAACTTGTCGTAAAGACCCTTCTCTGGCTCAAAAACTAGACCACCCTTGTATTTGTCCTTCTTTTTCTTGTCTGCTGAATCATCGTCTTCTCCTTCTTGCAGCTTTTCTTCCGCCTTTTGGAGTTTGGAAGAATATTTGTCGGGACAGATATACTTATTTCGGTGGAATTCATGGAGCAAAATGTACTCGTTACGTTCCGCACGAGTACCGCTCATCGTTCGTGCCCAGGAATTACCAGCAATGTTGGTAAGAACTTTGGTCAATGGTAGCATCTGAAGCCGTAGAACCAGTGCTGCGATGAAATAAGTATCCGTATCGCAGTGGTTTACGAAGTTCATGAGCCCATCCTTGGTTGTTGCCCAAGTCTTGAGCGCTGCTTCGATATCTAGCTCTTGCCTTGTGTTTCCTGCTCCAAGGTAGATATCACACATCTCCGTCAAACTCCACGATTGACATTTCATCATCAGGGACTATTGATTATTAGCGCATGATATCATTGAAAATGAGCTCGACGAATCATACCTTGCCCATGTCGTTGGCGACATCGCACATCAGTCTTCCAGCGATCAGATGTCTTTCAGCAAAGAAGCCCCCGCACCGGTTGAAGTTCTTTGGCCAGTCTCCACGCTTCAAGCGCCCAAGTCGATGCCAGCCGGGTGTTTTCTTCTCCTTGAGTCTGCTCAGCAGAATACTAAGGTCGACCTCCTGGAGCTGGTGTCCCATCAGAACGTCTGGATCCATCTTCTCAAAGAGTGCCAGGAATTTGCTGAGCAAGAACTGTTCGCTCTTCTCCAGCATGTATGTGCCCCGTTGCTTTCGAATTTCGGACTCGAAATGCACTGGGTACGAAGAACCTGCAGGCCGCATGACAGTGAATGTCTTGCAAGGCAGTTTATCTGGCGGAGTCGTGTCTGTGAGAGACACATTCTCATATACCCGGGCACTGGCAACCAAAATTTCTTGTTTGTTCTCCTTCACATTAAGCTGGGTTCTAAATGCAAGACTCATCAGTGTAAGCGGTGGTGCGTCGAGATTTTCCGAGTCAGGAACTGGTGAGATGAGCGCTGGATTCGAGGTCTGGCATTCTAACTTGCACCAGGACGCATTATTGACAGCGGAGAAGTCGGCCTCTTCGATTTTGAGCCAGCAGGGTCCCATAATGTTTTTCCATAGGACAAATTGCTCAAACAGTGATGTGTTGGTGCCGAAAACGTTCGAGAAAGTTTCTCCTTTGACATCCATAGGTAGCGCAGGCTTGTCGTATGGATAAAGAAGCTTCAAGTAATCGGCTTCCTTTGGAATACCGGGCATTTCGAACGCATACTTGCGGGTGCAAGGCTTGATCTTGTGCATACCAACTTTGAGCCTCGACATCATCTCATCAACTTCTTGGTAGACGTCTTCCATGTCAACCTCCTCATCGGTGTCTCGACCATGCTTGTGTCTCACATCTCGAGGAAGGAAGTAAAGCTTTCGGAGGATCTTATCGACTTTGACGAAGGCACTAGCATAGGAGCCGTTCTGCTTGTTTTTGACCTTTCCAAACAAGCAGAGACTGCCATTGACCTCGGTAAAATCGATCCAGAAAATGCGCAGGCTTCCGTCTTCTTCAACAACATCTTGTGGCCGCAGTTTTCCGAAAGTTCGCGACTCGGACGCGGGACTATTGAGAACATTCAGCTTATTCCGAACATCGTTCCACGAAGCATTCACTAAATCCGGATTTTGCTTCATAGGAGAAGAGCTTGCGGGGGTTGGGTATAACTCTTTCTTGAGTTTTGGCGGAGGTCGGCTTCCGGCCATGTTCACACTCGTAGCTTTAACATCATGATGGCCTGTGACCTCCGCAACTTCCATTAGATCATTATCATCCTCGTCTAGCTCCTCAATTTTGATGGGGACAATAGATTTCCTCTCCACCGCTTTGCTGACAGGAGACGATGGCATCGGGTCGCTCATCAGAACATCGTCATCATCTGCTGTGAGTAGCGGTCCATCATCGTTCTCTAGGTTCAGAGCTGGCTCGTCATCCACGGGAGAGACAGGATCACTGTTCTCATCTCTCTTAATCTGCTTGAGTGTTCGCGCTTTGTAAGACAAGGGCGGGGACAAGATGCGGACTTTGCGACGAGTTTCCGATTTCACCACGTTGTGAGTTGGAATGTGATTTGAGACTACATTGGCATCAACCTCTCCGAGAAGATCGGCCATGAAAGCATCGTCTTCGGCAGTTGCAGCTGGCTGAGTCGAAGAATTAGCTGGCTGTCCCACAAAGTCAAGACCTATCAAGGTTCTCTCTCACCTTCGGTTTAGGAGCAGATGTTGCACCTCCGGTGCTAAAATATTTCGAAATTCCATTGTTGATTTTCTCCTTCCTTTGCTTCTCTTCCTCACGTTTTCGTTTAGCAGCCTTGCTCCTCGCCGGCAATCCGTCATCATCGCTTTCACTGTCGCCGTAATTCTCGGTGCGTTCGTTCCAAACCTCCCGACCGTCATCTGCATATCCTTCGCCATTATCGTCAACAACAAAATCATCCTCGTCAAGCCTGTTGCGGATAATTTTTTTGTATCCTTCGTCATCAACCTCCTCGTAGATATCGCCTTGTTCCTCAACTTCATACGTGGACAGGCGTTTCTTTCCTGCCGCACGCAGAGCCCGGAGCTCAGCCAATTTAGCGCGAGCTGAAGCCATTGTTTTCTTACCGTGGGGACTTGATGGTTATGCCATAGATACAATGCTCATAAATGGAATATCGAACAAGAATATGGGATCAATAGATTCCCACAATGGCCGTGAGTGAGGGTGTATGTGTTGGGGAAGGGATACTGGGTCTTTGGGTGTCGCGCGGGAATGGCGACGTGTTACAACGCGGTGTGGACGCGAACCCCCGCCAATCCCCATTAAGTGGTTTTTTTTCCCTTAACTTTTAGGGTGAGATCAACATTATAACTTTACTTCAATTTGGTTTCAAAGTGGAGCCACGAACTATTATCAAACTGCATTAAGGCTTTTGTAGTCGCGCTACTTTACAACAATAAGGCGACCTAGGGAGTTACTTTTGTCAAAAGCCAGGGAATATTTGGACATCACTACTCCCCAGCACCTTCTTATTCGGAACGCAGGTGTTAATCAGACATGTCCTCAGAATCCGCATCGCTGTATTCCTCTGCAATTGTCTTTCAGCAATATTCTCGGCGATGGAAATAGGGGTGTATGGAGATCGGCTCACCTTGGGCCAGACCAAAGTCGAATGTGCCTCCTAAACTGGTCGACAGGGTCTCGCGAATTAAATTCTGCGCCGTTTCTGTGATGTTGGTGTCTGCTGTCGCGTTCAAAATGGATAGATAGAACCCCCAATTGCTGGGCCCTAGCTGGGAAATAAAGTTAAGAATTCCTTCGGCTGTGAACGAGCTGAGGGCATAGATAGCTAGACTCTGGAGGTTTGGAAGACAAAGGAATGCAGTCCACACTGAATCATTATAGAGATCGCCGCTGACCCAAAGTCTTTCTAAATAAGGGAGGAAAGGTGTTAATGTCATGATATGATCCGGAGTAAAGAAGTCAGAGATGTCTTTCAGCTCAAGTTCACGAAGATCGTGAAGCTGAGCGATAGCTAGCACAAGCAGTTCATTATCTTGTGGAAACTCGCTCCCCTCACCACGGAGATAGAGGTTCTCTAAGGATTGCTGAGAGGAAAGTGCCTCATGGAATGCACGTCCTTGAAGCATCGAGTAGCCAGACAAAGAGAGGCTGGTTAGTCGAATTCCCTCGTCGGCTAGAACTTGGGATAGTAGCACTGGGTCATCGACGAACCGCCTTAATTCTAGACGCCTTAATTTTTTGCAACTCCGGATCCACTCAGCTACCCGAGCAACAGTCTCGTAGAATGCGTCATTTCTGGCACTTGGCATCGAGTCCGTTAACATCAACACTTTCAACGCTGGGGGTGCAGTTAGCGATGGAAGTTCTTCGATTGCTTCAATCGCTAGGCTCGTCAATTTCAGCTCCGTCAAAGAGTTCAATTGTGATCCAAAAGCTTTGATAGAACGCGGGCCGAGTTGACAGAGGCTGAGCACCTCGAAGTACTGCAAAGAGTCAGGACGAAGCTCTGTCAGAAACTCTTCGGAAGCCGCTTCTGCAGTCTTCGTCGGCTCATGTTGCCTGAATATCGCCTCATGGTAAGCAACCGTGGAGTCAAGATGACGCGTAGGGCATACCATGTGTAAATTCTAAGTTGTTTGAAATCAGGGCAATGATTACGGATCTTTTCGCCAGCATGCTGCCCGAGGGCGCCTCCAGACCAAATGGTCAAGCTTTGTAATTGCGGCAATCCCTCAATCCATTCTGATAAGGTGGTAGGTGAAACTAACACACGTCAGTAATTCCTTAGCAGTCTTTTATTAAGTTTTGCTAACATATTACTTACCGTGGCAAGACATTCCACGTATCGATGATGTCTTTTTGACAATGGCTTTCAGGAATGAGCTTATATACCATAAATAAGAAGAAAGAAAAAAGACTCGGACAACCTCGCCAACAAACACAGATAGTGCAAGGAACGGAGACAACAGATACTAACCCGACCCAAGTTTCACTTTAATCCATTCGTTGTCGGGAATCGTTTTTGACGAACGAAGACGCTTATTCCCGCTGGGGACGTAGTCGCGGGACACCAAATCCAGAAGCTCTGGTGTGAAAAATTCACTATATCAGTCAGACACCCTCATAAAGAATCAAACATCTGTATAAGTCAAGCCAATCGCACATACTTCTTGATGTTGATGCTAGATCCTAGAAGATCTCCCAAATCATCCAGATCTAGATAACGGATGTAGCTATAGTAAGGAAGATAAGTTTTATCCAAAGTTGAGAGAACAATGGAGCGCCAAAGAAGAATCCACTTTTTGACAGTAGGATCCTGTTCTCCCCGGATATTAGCCAAAGAGGTAGCTGGTCTCCGAGTCTTGAATTGTTCATCCTCGGTGCCTCCGCCCCTCAATGGTGACGTATCATACAGTCTATACGTGACTATAAGCCGAGGGGAACGCGTTAACTTCATTAAAACAGATACCTCACTCACCTGTATAGAACCGATAGAGCGTGCTGCGTTAAACATTTTGATGATATTGCGCATTGATATAAGCTGTTATAGTCCTTCTCATCACCCAGGACATCCAGGATCATATAGAGGATGTCGCCAACTAGAGTGATGATCATTTTCAATATCAAAATTTCAACCACCCCAAAAAACAGCTACAGCGCATATCATGAACCTCATTGGCATAAATCTCGACTTTCCGGGAGAGACATGTGAAGTGAGGTTCAGCTAGAGCTACTGCGCAACATAGTTCCCTTACATGCGCGGAGCTGCTTACGTAAACACGCGTCGTGGTTCTGGAGCGTGATCTGGGGAAACAACTTCATCATATCAACGATACTCAAGTCGAAAACAGAGGTCAACCTTTGAATCAAGCTGTAAATGCTTCTAGAATAGTTGCGGCTGTCGGACAGATCAGAAGGCTGCGAGAACTTAGCGTGATCTGAATTACAGTGCTCCATCGACAGCAGGGAAAGCCATGACTAACTGGTCGTTTTCACTCGCCCCAGAGGCATTAATTCGATTGCATGAGGCTTTGGTATGTCTGTCTAAATTTAATGACACTGTAGCTATCGAAGCCGAATATGATTTAGTGAGTTGTGATTGAACTCCAAGTTAAAGGCCTGGTGTTACAGCAGTTCTGACATTATATCAAAGCTTCGTCTCAGCGCCCTAAATTCAAGCAAGACAGCATATTCTGCATTTGTATTCGACGCGGACTCTTTTTTTGAAAACTATTCTTTCAGTGTGGGGAGGGGTGCAAGCTCGTCTCGACCCTCACGTTCCGATAAATTCAGCTGTCAGCTCTACATTAAAGTAAGACTTTGAAGCTGTCTTGAAGAGTAGACAATACTCTTATGATTTTCCCTACTAATGTCAACTCTTCAGGCACTGCTTTCGGTGTTCAAAGGAAGAGCCATCGGACGAGACAAGGATACAGCTGTCGAGCGCTGCGAGCTTGAGCTCCAGGAGGATCTAGATGAAACGGAATGTAGACTCATCATCAAAATGATATGCGGACTTGGTCAGTTCATATCGCTTTGCTAACAACTCTTACTGATTTTGTGGATTTAGATGTAATAAAATCATACAAGCTCACGTACGAATCAACCTCAACCCAACACGCCATTTTCGACAAAACACAAACAACAAACCAATGGAGTATTGAGCCAAAATTCTTGAAGCAGATAACGGATCATTTCAGCCCGTCGGCGGAGCAACTAGATATCTATTCAGAAAACACCAAGGTGATATTTACAAGTTTCACAACTAAGATCACGGACGGCAAAGGTATTCCATTCCGATTAACTCCCCTCATGGCCTACCATAGTACCCGTACTAACCTTCCCCCCATAGAAGTTCTCAGACAACCCGTGCACACTTCAGTCGCCATTAACAAGAAGGATTTTGAGCACTACTTGGCCGAAGATAGCCTTCACGCTGCTATCAGCTTAAAGGACTTCAAGGCAGTGATATGGCATGCTGATACGACCACTGCCATGATCGTTGCCCGGTATACCCGTCCGTCCCGACCTTTACAACTTGCGTACGAGTATGCGGGAGTCAAAACGGAATTCACGTTGATGACGACAGGCGACGTAGGTGATGACGATACTCCGAGTTCCTCTCGGGCTATGCCTCAGCTTTCTGCAAGACAGACGCCAGCATCGGTACAAGTCAGCCAAGCTAGGAGTACTTCCAACACACGACAAATGCCTCCTCCTCCGCCTCGTGGTCGGCCTATTCGTCCTCTCTCGGGAACCGCTTCGAGAGGCTCAGAACCCAACACACAAACTACTCCTACACAACAGCCTCCGCCATCTATTAATTTTGACAGCCTCTTCGTGCCAGCAGACGATGACAGGCAGTGGGATGTCCCTAATGAGGACGAGGCTGAAGCTGAAGACATGCTCGGGTGGGATGCAAGCGCTGATCCGGTACGGCGGTATATTCCTGTATATTCTCGGAATATTACTAATGAAACATCTAGGATGCATTCGATGGTATAGGGCCGCATCTGCGTGATAATGAACCCAGCTCGAGATATCGTGGTGAAGAAGCGGAAATGAACATGGATGAGGACATGGGTATCCCACCAACACAACGAATGTCACAAGTAAGTGGGGTCCTACTCATCTCCAAGCAACTGATCTAACGGCCTGTAGCTCCATGGCCTTGGCCTTTTCGACTAAAAGGCATTGCGGTCCAACTGTCAAGGGAAGGCTGAAGAGCCTCCTAAGCAGGGATTGTATTCCAGCAGAAGAAACCAAGATATTGCCTAGGAAAATAGGACGAAACTCGTCGCGCAGCCAGCCCAAACGCCAAGTATAGTTGAAGGCGGCTCCGGTCGCAGGGCAAATGACGTCCTTATTTTTCCCCTTTCGTCAGCAAGCAACGGCCCACAATTGCCGTGCTCGCCCCATCCAAAAGCAATCAACTGCCCATCTTCACGAAGACCGAGACCATGCTCACTCCCAGCCGCAAGCATCTTCGCACGTAGCAGATCCGCCGGTGGCATCTGACCGCGATCATTCCTGCCCCATGCAAGAACTGATTGGTCTCCTTGGAGCACATAGACACCATGCCAGCTAGCCTCCATGCTTTTAAACCCTGCAATAGCACTCGGTGACGGAGCATTATCAACAATCTTCCAACTATCCCCCGCAGCCCCCAGAATCATGAATTCCCCAGCTTCCTTATTCCCGATTAGCATCGTAAATTCACGGCCGCAGGTGACATCTGTGACATGGAATGGCACGCATTCAATCTTCTCGGGGTGGTACTGGATCTTCTCATTCACGAGCGACTCCCCCAACTGACCCTTTCTACACGCACCCCAACCCCACGCCTCCCCATTCGACAACACCGCCACAACATGATTCAGCCCACCAGCAATCGCAACAACCGTAGTATTATATTCCGGAAAATACGGGATCCTCAACGGCGGATCACACTCCGTCCACCCCTTGCCAATGCCTAGTTCTCCTTTCTGCCCGGATCCCGCAATAAATACCCTCTCTATGTTCTCCTCCCTTTCCTCATCCCAGTACTTGTCCGTCACAAAATAGGACGTCTCCCACGTCGCAGCTATGTGCTTGAACTTGCTAAACAGCACCCCCGAGTTAATCTGTTCAATCATCACTTGTTTAAACTTCAACACCGTTGGCCACGTCAAAGAGTTCATTCCGCATCGCCCGTCGTCATTCTTCCCCGTCGCAAACACCTTGCCGTTCTGGAGGTGGACAAGAGTGTGGTTCCCCCCGGAGACAATTCGCTTGATGCCACAATCCAACGTGACTTCTCTATCCCGCCAATCTGTGAAAACGC
This sequence comes from Aspergillus panamensis, assembly GCA_027569225.1. NCBI lineage: Eukaryota > Fungi > Ascomycota > Eurotiomycetes > Eurotiales > Aspergillaceae > Aspergillus > Aspergillus panamensis. The sequence continues at coordinate 226,255 of JAPDER010000042.1, read as the reverse complement.
ATTTTTGGGGGATTTGGGTGTCCCTGTCATTGCCAATGCCTAATTGGCCATTTCCATTCGAACCAAAGGCGAGTAGGTGCATAGTTAGCTAGATTGAGTAGTGTGGGGGTTCAAATTATCCCTTTCGTCGATTTAATTTAGGGATTTAACGAGGATTTCACAATATGACAGGATTGATGCCTTGTTTTGAAGAACAAGAGTAAATTTACAGACCAGACCGCTTATCTTATCGCCTGCCGTATTTGGAGTTAGCTCAAGGGGGGAAATTGGCAGAAAATCATGTCCCTGAACGGGAAAGACTTGGTGTGCACGGGCCAATTCGGTGCTTACGGCATGTTGCTTAAATAATAAGGGATTGTAGATATGGAACAACGGAACTGAAATATTGAAGAATCGTGAATTTTGAATCTATGTACTGGGGGGTATTCGTATGTATAGGAGGTATACTAGTAATTCCTTGATGCTCACTTGCCTCTTGAGAGGAGTGGACCAAAAAACAACAACAACAACAAACAGATGATTCAGCAGCATTGCGATGTTCTGACAATCCGCTAACTATAACAGGGGGTATAATGATGGTCAAATTTGATTTTTTATGACTTTTCGTCGAGAGAAGTTCCCGTTGAATCACCATTACCTTGCGCAGCCGGAGGGAGAGCAAAGTTATCTGACTTGGAGTTCTTCTCCTCCATGGGTCGGAACATGGGACTTGTCCGGTGGAAGTAAGCATGGACATGGCCACTAAGGAGAGCCTCATCGGTATCATCAGCGAATTCAGCAGACTTTTCTTGTTCCGAGATCTTGGAGCTCATGGCTGCCTCCCATTCGGCACGGTATTCTTCGACCTTCTGCTTGTAGTCAAGCTCAGCATCGTAGTACTTGCCCTTTCCGCGGAGACGCTCCCACACGGACAGGTGCTTGGGGTGGACAGCAGGACCGTGGTAATCCTGTTCGCGACCCTCACGGATGAACATCCAACGGCGCTCCTGCTCTTTAAGATCGAGTCCGGTAGTGTCAGGAAGGAACACCCAAGTAAGCAGCATTCCGGCGAGACCAAACCAAGGAACAACATAAAACTTCTGTTGGGTGGTGATGTAGTTGTAAAGGACGGACGCCAGAAGAGCACCGAGCTTACCGGCGGCGGCGGAGAGACCATGAGCAGTGGCGCGGATTGGAGTCGGGAAGACCTCGGCGGCCACCAGGAAGGTGACGGAGTTGGGTCCAAATTGGTTGAAGAAGGAACTCAAGAAGTACATGGCCTGGAATTCCTTGATATGTTCAGGAGATGTGTAGTAATCAAAGTGGAAGGCGGGGACAATAAAGAGGATGAAGTCCATGAGGAATCCGATCATCTGCATCCACTTGCGGCCGTACAGCTTGTTGTCGATCAGGAAAGAGGCAAGGTAATAGCCCACAAGCGAAACACCAACGTTGACCAAATTCCAAAGCCATCCAGGCATGATGGATTTCGATTCCGGGCTAATGACTTTGATGAACTCGGATTGGAACAACTTGTTACCGTAGAAGAAGACATCGTTGGCAAACCAAGTACCAGCAGTTGCAACGATGCGGAAGCCGAAATGCTTGAAAGTCAAACGAAGGGATTGCATATCATAACCAGTAACAGATGCCTTCTTCTTGGCTTGCGCCAGCTGCTTACTAGCAGCCTTCATGTGATAGGCACGGTAGTAAACCAGCCACAAGGTGCCAACAGCGGGGATAGCGAAAGAAATCCGGTAGGTCCATTGGGCAGACACGGCAGAGTAGGAGGGGTTACCGCTTCCGTGGTGGAAGCAAAGCAGCAAGATGATGAGAAGCACTTGGTTGAAAAACTGACCCCAGCCTTGCATCAAGAAGGCGCTAGTAACCTTTCTACCCCGGTGAAGTCGATCTTCTTTTGTCGAGACCCTTCCGGAGCCGACGGCATTCTCCATACCGCTGGTGGCCGTCATGGGGTATTCTCCTCCTACCAAGGAAATTAGCATGACCAGTATTGCGGAATTAAATTTCCCCACGTGGCTTAACACTTACCAACACCAATACCGTAAAAGAACAAGGACCAGGCGTAGCAAATGATCCAGCCGTTCTGAGTGACACCCCAGGCGGCCGTCAGCATCAGCAAACCGAGAAACATGATTGTCGCATCCTGAATCAGACCCCATCGTCGTCCGATCCTATAGATCCAAAGTTAGAGGCAATTTCACCAACACCAGTATTTTTCTTAAATAAATAATTTATCATACCAATCACCAAGAACTCCAACTAAAATCTGACCTACGATGATGCCGCAGATCTCAAGATAATCGATAGCATTGAGCCATTGAGGGTTGCAAATTTCATGGGATTTCCAACACGAAGGGAAAGAAGCTTGGAATAGCGGTTTCAAGTTTCCGATCGAGAATAGGACGTAACTAAAAGGCGGTACAGAGATCTTGTTAGCTTCTCGGGTCTCAGACCGTTTGGAGGTGGTGTGAGCGCAGGCGACACTTACCCTTCCAAACCCAAACCAGCACCTGGGAGAACCATGTTCCGAAAATAATAAGAGACAGGAGACAGGGGATCCTCCTTGATCATCTCCCAGATTGAGCCAAGCTCACGCTTGGCTTCACCCGCATCGTACGAGCTGACAAACTTGACCCGCTTGAAGAGAGACAGATCCGCCCAGTAGGTGCCATCCGGGGTGTAGCTGTCGTCAGGGCGAATGAGAGCATCGAAAGCCCCCTTTTCATGCACATCCATGTCCTCGAGAGGCTGATGGGTTCCCGTCATATCGGGCCCATGAGGCGCAGCCGGGCCATAGTCAGTCATCTTGCCGTCGAGTAATTCTCAAAGCTCAACGCTCGTGGACGACCGGACGCTCTTGGCCTTGGAGACAAGAGTTTTAGAAAGCGACGGAACGCTTTTGGGAAGGCTGAGGGTTGCAGATTCTGAGGGAGATCGTGCTTGAGGCGTCGAAAGCCTGTAAGCCAAGCAGGGCGAGACTGGTGTCAAATATATAGGAAAGAGAAATCGGCGGGAAAAGGCGGAAAAGATGAGCCAGCGGGCATCGAAGACTCAGGCACATGCCGGAATGGGAGCTTATGATAAGTCGGTGGAAGTCTGGTTAGATCCAACGTAGCAGCGGGGGTTCCACCACAGTAGCGAAGGCGAACCTCGATCTAACTGGCAGAAGGCAGGAAGGCGTCGGTTGCCCAGAAAGTATGAACGTGGTAGCGCCATTCGCCGAGAGGGTCTAACTGGGGGCGAAGTGGCGTTCATCGGGCAAATTTTCTTGAAATATTCTCGTGTCATGCTTGACTTGCGATTTTGCCGGTGGGATGTGTCTTCGACCCGGAACAAGCAAGGATTTGATTTTTTTTTTTTTAACCTAAAGCTTGGCGGCGGAACCAGCTCTCAAGTGCGGAAAGCGGGAAGATCAACTACGGCCGCCGACCAATCAATTACGCACGTGGTGGCAGAATCTGGGCCGATCGACCAACACCGCCTTCCGTAACCAGCAGACCCCAACTAGGAGGGCACCAATCAGCGGCTGCCAATGCGCACGAGGTCGAAATCCCCAAGGCTACTGCACCTCCGGCTTTGTGGTCGTCCACACCACGTCCTCCAGCGCTCGAATCTCGGCCATCAGGCACGGTGAAAAGGGAAGGTGGTCGGGTGAGCACCTCCCAGAATAGGTAGGCTCGACGCGTGAGCTTGATGGCCCCTTCCTGAGTGGGGGATTTCCCACGCCTTCCCCTCAATTCCATGCGGGTTCTTGTGTATGCAAAATGCACACGACGACTTAAACGAGGATAGGAATACCTTGCATGGCATGATGACCACGATCACCACGATAAATGCTGACAGGAATTCCCTCCAGACCGTGCATGGTATGCATGGAACGACCGTTCCGGGCAAAGAGAGATGCATACGCAGTGGGTTTCACAACCTTCTTGAAACGAGTCCAGAATATCCCTTGCTGGACGTTGTCACATACCTCAACAGCGGGCCGCCGGCAGAGCTCGTGGTCAAAGCCGATCCATTCTGGACCCGGGGTCTGGCATGTTAGCCGAATATCCCTCCCTGGCCAACTTGAACCCGAAATATCCCATTGTTGTTATTGATTTTAATTACGCTTATTCCATGCCGCGATGTTTTGCGGACGTGAGATATGAGCAGATGTATTATTATTAGAATTACTCGCGGTTTGACCTTCATTCCTGCGAGGATCCTTCGAATTCCTTCGTGCCCGGCCCATTATCGATTGAGGAACAATTTCTCAAACACGGACAATACATCGCACGTGGTTCAATCCCCAACATTCCATAGGGGCGGAAACAGCGACGATACTATTTATACCATATCAGTAATCTATATTGAGAATTAAAGGCCCTTTTCCACAACTCCCAACTCAGTCATGGCCCCCATCATGATGATGCTGCCCAGCATGAGATCCATTCCACGGAGTAGAACCTTGCTTGATATACACCACGGTCCAAATTACGAACCTTGTTTTCACTTTGAGGGCGGATTCATTGTCGATCCAAATATTATTACTGTCATGGTGTGAATGATATGCGGAAGCAATATATTATCACCCTAGGCTTGACAGCTTTCGAACAGAACTAGAGTCTAATATATCCGCATCGACCAATCGCTTTCGGCATTCAGGAACGTTCTCAGTTGTTCTCGGAAACCACGGGAACTTGGCTTCAAGCCATTTAATTTCGAGGGGCCGCCGTTAGTGCTTCGCAGTGCTTAGCTATGCTTGGTAACTTAACCCCTATCCAGCCGACTGGGGCGCAAAACTAAGTACTAGTGACGTAGGGTGGTGGCCAGATATCAAGCTAAGTTCTGCAAGTCTCGCTGAGTGGCTTTCTTCCTTTCGACACTACTGGTGAGGCGGTCTTTCCCCTTCATCGGCTAGACCGGCTCAGCATCGTTGGCCGATAATTTAGAGCGCATTTGATATATCCCTCACGTTCTCATTAATCCAGAGATCGGGAACTCCGGTGCCCAGCTGACGGTTCATATACCTACCAGCAGGGAGCCCCGTGTCAAATCGATTCGCCAGTGTGCTTGTAAAGAGCATGCGCTCGCCTTGCATACGAGATTCTATGCTATATTCGGGATGGTCCTATTCCAATGCTATTTTTACGCGCAGAGCAGAATCCTTGCTTTGATCTGAGGTACCCAGCGGCATTCCTATCCGCAATGTGGTTCCCTCGGTGAACGCATTTACCTCCTCATGACCTGATAGGCCCTTGCGTCCTGCGTGAGCTTTTACGCAATCAAAATGAGCTGGCAGCCACAGAATTCAAATAACTTAGATTTAATTTAGTCGATATGATAATCCCCTGCAATCCAACGTGGTGCTATCTTCATTGGATTTTGTTTCAATTCAATAGCCTTCTTGCCGTGTTAGCCAGCAATCTGCGATACTTGATGCACAGAGCAAGGGCATGTGGTGTACAAACACAAATGCTGTTCTTGGAACGCAGTTAACTCAAGTATTCTTAAGAAACCTATATAAATAAATTATAATGCAGAATTCTTATCAGATAATTGTACATTAAATACAGAGGGTACGTTCCAATCTACTTGGTTTCTTGGTTCCTAGTATCATAAGGGGCATATGTGCGAGCTCTGCATAGATGGCATCCCAAGAAATTTCCTGCAAGGACGCAGACTGGATAAATCTGTGTGGATAGCCATAACTTATTACCACCAACTACCAAGCCCAAGGATCTAGCCTTACATGCTGACAGTCCCAAGGAAAGTGCACTCGAACTGCTCCTTCCGTACCTCATCCTCCTCACTTTAAATCCACCCAAGCCCATTTTCCTTCTTCTCTTTTCTTCCTCTGCCTCTCCACAACTATGAGGATACTGAATCTTATCCAGTGCCAGAGCCCTGCATACAAGCATGGGGATAAATCAGCGAAGACACAGAAGGAAGCTCAAATTACTGTTTCAGTACTATCCATGTAACCTCTGCAAATACCCTTTGAGAAGAACATCACTCATATTCAAAATAGGGCTGACTAACTTCTTTTTTCCAGAGCTTCCTCTTTGTTTTTATTGCCCTACATCAATCCACATATACCGATCATACATACATGGACTTTTGCTTTGAGAAATGGAGGACTTTCTTAGGCGCATGAGTTGCACTTCTTTTGGGGGGCGCAAGAGCCATCCTATGTAGATTTTGGCCCACCAAATCAGTATCTGCCAGCCCATGGGAAAACGAGGTTTAAATGCGTGGGCAACCTACCGCAGTACGGAGCAGTCCCTCCTTGCAAAAACATCCAATAACGCACTGAAGAATACATGGGCCCTCGGGCTCACCAAAAGTCTCACAGGTAGGATGGCATGCAGAGCCACATTCCTGGTAAACTTCCTAAATACGGCTCTCCCCCGAAAGGAGGACTCATTAACCTAGAGCCAGCGACAACAGGGGGTCGACTATCTCACATTCTCTGCACACGGAGGGTTGCTGGCTGCCTCGTAAGCCATGGTGCTGGCGATTAGGGTAGCCAAAATGAGGCAGAGCTTCATTTTCGTTTGTATTGTTCGGGTTGCCTGTGTTGGGAGAGTGCGCAGATCGACGAGGAGATCACAAAAGACGGTCTGGGTTTCGGCTACTGGGCGATTTGTGGGGATATTTATACCCTGTTCATCAAGAAATGTTGAATGGTCTACCAAAAGCCTTCCCCGGGGGTTCAAGACAGAAGCTAGAATAAAAACAGGCAAATTGGATGTTCTTTATTTCTCGTATCCCATGCGACTGGATGGGCTGGTGGCCAATTCACCAATTGCTGGGCAGTTTTGAGTTTTGAGTTTTGGGGACTCGGGCTTTGTTTCCATTCAATTGGGCTACCTCTCTTCTATCTCAGACGTGTGAGATTAATTCCAACAGAGCTTGTTTTTGGTTGTTTTTCTATTCATTCGAAGTGGCAGACTGACACGATGACAACCCCATCCTCTGCTCTACCCTGGCAGCGTCTAGGATTTCCCTCTGGGGGTGGGACATACTCTAATAACGCTTCAGAGGAGCCGAAACCTGGACACTCTCTCACATGGATGAAGCCTTTTTTTATATATATACTATGGAGTGGCTCCCTGCCGATATATGAACCCCGACTATACAGAGTCTGCTACGTCGGTAATGATAGTAAAAGAAAGGAAGCAAAATCCCCGCCCATGGTTTCACATTAGAGCTCGTGTGGAGAGCACGAATCCAGAATACTTGGAGGAGCGCGTAAATTTATGGCTTCTTCTTTAAGTTTTATTTCCGATGTTAACATCCTAGACGGAGATTTGGGATGTTGGATCAATACAGAGACTGGGGTAGATCATATGATGGGTGAGGTTGAAGTAGGCTTTTCTCTACTCCGTGATAATAATAATCGCTTATTATTTGTGGTTTTGTGGGGTAATTACAGCTTTATATCAGTCCGACCAAGAATCAGGCACATATCGACTTTCCCTCGACGTAGATATATAGATTTACCTAAAGACCGAAAAATATACGGAGTACTGAAGAAAAGTGTTGATTTTGTGACTTAGCCTTAGGTATGAAGTCTACTGTAGGAACCCAGAGTGTATACGTCCAAGAAATATATAGTTCATGCCAACAGTCTAAATTCCACACCATATCCCCTCGCATCACCTCATTTCCCATAATCAGGTAGAGGCTAGCTCTATATGTGTGGATGACTCTACAATCCACACAGCTAAGCTCTAATTACTATTTCCCCTATACCTATACGATACCGTCAATAGACAGAGTTACACGACCATAGTGAATTTGATGCCTAAGGCACAAAGGCAATAAGAACCTTGAGTGGCGACCCCGTGATCCCAGCTTTCCTCTACTATCTAAGCCTGATCGCAACAACCATCCACCACCCAACCTCCACGCCCGCCTTTCCGGCCTTTAACCATCCCATCTCATCTCCAAAATGGGTGGCGATCTAAATCTCAAGAAGTAAGCCCAACTCCCCTCCCCTCCCCTCCCCTCCCCAACATACTAGTAAAGAAACCCCCAACTAACCTTCACCCCCCTTCCAACTAAAACACAGATCATGGCACCCCTCCCTCCTCCGTAACCAGGAGCGCGTCTGGTCGGAAGAAAAACGCGCCCTGGAGGAACGTAAACGCATCGACCAACTCCGGCGTGAACGCGACGAGGAGCGCCAAATCCAAGAACTGCAGCGCCTGCAGGAAGCCTCGGGGAAGCCGCGCACGCAGCAGCGCGTGGACTGGATGTATCAGGAGCCTTCGACGGCGACGGGCCACTACGCGGAGGAAATGGAAGGGTATTTGCTCGGCAAGCGGCGGATTGATGGGATATTACTCAAGAATGATGAGAGTAAGAATCTGCAGAAGGATACGGCTGTTGGGGGTGCGGGTGGTGCTGGTGGTGGAGCGGGTGCGGGGGTGCTTCCGCCTGTTATTCATAATACAAGGGATACGATGGCGAAGGTACTTGCGGATCCATTGCTGGAGATTAAGAAGAGGGAGCAGGCGGCGTATGAGACATTAGTTAAGGAGTCGGTGAGGAAGAATCGGGATCGGGAGAGGCGTGGTGGTGGGGATCGGGAGAGGGAGCGAGACCGTGACCGTGATCGTGAGCATAAGCGCAGACGGTATAGTGATGAGGATTCGGGCCATCATCGACAAAGTCATCGGAGATCGTCACATCGACACCGGTCCCGGTCCCGGTCTAGATCGCCCGTTGCGGAAGAAGAGCGGTCACATAGGAGCAGGAGAGAGGATCGGGATGAAAGACGCCACCGGGACCATGATCGCAGGCGTGACCGGGACCGCGCAGAGAAGGAGGACAGAGGCGAGAGAGACTACCATTCGAGTAAGCATCGGGACCGTGGGGAGAAGTACGAGAGGTCGACACGCAGGGGGTCTCGGTCCCCCTCGCCTCAAGCCAATCGCTATACTGACGACCGTCGCCGAACGGAGGAACGAGGCGCTGGCTCGTACAGAGACTACCGGGAGCAGGATTCTCGGCGGGAAAGATACGGTCGCAACAACAATGACAGGAGGGACAACCGGGGGCCTCGAGACCCCTATCCTCGGGACCAAGCTCCGGATAATGCTGCGAAGGCGGAAAAGAGCAGCGCAAAGGATGCGGAGGAAGAGCGCAAGCGCAGACTAGCTGAGATGCAGTCAAATGCGAGCGAGATGGAAGAGACTCGTCGTCAGCGCGTTGCGGAGGTCTCTGCTCTGGAGGATAAACAGCTCCAGGAGGACGAGAAGCATCGTTCGGAGCGAGGGCAGTTCATGTCTGGTCTGCACCGACAGCTTGAGGAAGACAGTCTGGATGAGCGGATTCGGCGTAGTCGTGGCGGTTTAGCTAAGATGGAGGATTAAGCCGCTTTTTCTTTGTGATGAGAATGTTTTTTTCTGGTATCCTGTATCAAATGATTATGGACATGGAACTTTCCCACTACTTTCTTTGGGTTTTCATGAAAGTACCAGCTTTGCATCAGCACATTTTTCTCCAAGTGATCACGTCTCTTTTGCTTTCATATCTGGCATTCTTAATAAGTATTTTACATATGATATGCAGCGCGAACATACAACCGCATCGGAATAAACAAGTTCAAACGCTACTTATCAAGGTATATCACAGGTTCTTACTAGAGACCACAATCATCGCTCGAACAGAAAACATCCAAAGGAAAATAATTAAAATTACACAGGAAAGCAAAAGAAGGCCCGTCCAACATTAATTACAACAGTAGTAGCTCTCCTGTAGCCGCGCCACCCGCCAACTGGGGTTGATAGACCTGCTGTTGGTTCTGGTTGACCACGTACTGCGTCTGGAGGGCACCACCGCCTCCAACACCGGCATCCCCACGACCCCCTAGATCTAGGGCTGCCATCTGCTGGTTCCCAACATTGTTGAAGTAGTCGTCCGCGGCATTCACCGCGGCGTTCATACTGGCTGGATTGGGCGTCGAGCCGTTCGCTGTGAAGGCAGGAGACGCAGCGGGGGTGAGACCCGACATAGCGGGCGGGTATTGCCAAACGCTCGTGTTGGGATCTTCCTGGGGCTTCTGAAGGGCAGGGCTGTACTGGAGCCGTCGCGTGCGCGCAGATCGGAAGACTTGCTGGACGGGTTTGAGGTAGACGGTGGCGAGGGTACCGACGTTTAGACAAAGCTCTTCGAGGGTTCGGGAATCGAGTTTCTCGCTCTCCGCGCTGATAGGAGGCTTTTCGCCCAAGATGATCTGTCGCGCTGTGGCGGGGTCCGTTGATAGGAGGCGCCAGTACATGTATCCTCTGTCTCGAAGGTCTGGGTCGTCGGTTTCCTCAGTACACCATTTCAGGACTTGGGGCACAAGCTGTTGGCCCTTTGTTGGGCGTTGGATGAAGAATTTAACGGTAGCTGTCAGGAGGGCGAGTTGTACTTCGATCGTTTCGTCGTGGAAGGTGGCCAAATAGTCCTGCAGAAGACCGTCTGAGTTCTCGATGCGGTCTGCATACTGTCCAATTATCCAAATAATAGCGGCTTTGGCTTCGGGCTCGTCGAGTTCGTCGATATTTTGGATAACTTGACCGATGATGTTTTCGTACTGATTAGGGTACTTGCGGAAGATATTTCGGATGACAACGGTTGCTTCCTGCACGATATACGGAATTTTGGCGTTCACTAGATCAAGGAGGGTGTCGATACATTGTTTTGCAGCAGACTCGATCTTAATTGCTAGTTTCCCGATAGCGCGCACGGCTTTGCGCACAAAGTGAACATCGATTTCAGTTGCATATCTGAACACGAAATTAGTCAAGCCCTTTTCATACTAGGAAGAAAAACGCACTCTCTCAGTTCTGCTAGCACAACTGAGATGTTTTCCTTGGTGGTTAACATGAAAATCAACTCAAGTTTTGTCACTTTGACGTAGATAGGGTCGTTGTAGTTGCAGAAGAACACCCGGATGTCGTTTCGCAGCACTTCCGGTCGCTTTTGTAGGATGAGGATAGCATTACGAAGTGCCAGGTACTGCACTTCGGGGGGTTTGGAGAGAAGGGTGACGAGTGGAGGCGAGAGCTTTTTTGAGAGAGAATTGATATGCCTTTCATCGGCAATGTAGTTCAGGAGGTAGAGGATAACGCGGATTGAGGTCAGGACAACGGCGGAGTTAGAATGAGATAGACGGGGGGCGATTCTTTCTGCCAATAGTAACGCCTCGGCTGAGTCTTGAGGGACATACGACATTAAAGACTCAAGGATATATGTTTGACCCCATCTATACTAATGTTAGACAACCACAAACTGAGAAGTTTATAAAAGACGTATCATACTCTGAACAATCTGGTAGAATGGAGACCAGTTTCGACGCACTGGCGTAGTCGATGGTGAGGGAAATAGATTCGCTCCGACCCCAGATATCCACCAAGGACGCCAGGACGCTGGATACAACCGTCGGGTTTTCGTCTTTCAGCATCGAATTCAGTCGGTCAATCAGGTCAGAGCTCTCGACCATTTTCTTGTCGTGTTCGTAGAGCTTTGCGACGCAGAAGGCGGCTGTTTTCCGGACATAAGGGTCCATATCCTCCATCAGGCGTTTTACCGGTTGAACTGTAGCCTCGACAAATTCGCGAACATGAATATAAGAAATTGTCCGCAAAGCTAGAGCGCGCACTAGCGGGTTCGTTGCTTCCATATCCTACAACGTATCGGATTAGATATGTGGGTGCTTCGGACAGGCGGGGAATGTCATACATCGACCAGAATCGGCAGCGCTTTCAAGGCGATATCGGGCTTTATCCTCGAATAATTGACCAGGAAGAGGAAGCACCTGTAGAAAATCAAAAAAAAAAATAGATTAGCGATGTCAACGCAAGACGTTGGCCCATATATCACATACATCTTCTTGATCTCCAGACTGGGTAAATTCATACAGCCGATCACGTCCGGGAATAAAGCGATCATGTCGTTATTACTCATGGTCATATTGGCGACAATTTTCTTGAGAGCGATCTTCTTGGCCGAATAGTTCTTGTCTTTCTTGCCGCCGCTGTTGAGTTCTTGTCGCAACTCGGCGACTTTGCCCTGCGGGGAACGATTCCATGGTGAGCCATACACATAGGGAACGATGAACATCAGGATGAAGATGGTGGAAGGAAGTAGATAATTATTGGGGAAGGTCGGGAAAGACGCATGGGAGATAAGGATGACATATGAAACAAGATATAAATGAAGCGAAGGGGGGATGAAGTTCGCGGGATTAATCCCGTGAAGCATTCAACTGACATGAGGGGGGAAGGAGGGGAGATAAGACCAAGTATTGATCGCTATTCCCTAAACTGGGGCGAGGGTCGGTGCGACAGGGAAGAAGAACATTGGCAGTTCACCACATACCCTAGCGAATAGCTTCGCATCTCCCCCGCTGGAACTCATAGTGGCTTTTTCGGTTGAAGCGGCAAATGGCGTTAGAACTTCGTGATTCTTGAGATTGTGCGCGATTTCCAAATTCAGGCTGGTTCTGCTTGGGTCGACAAGATCACATGCGAAATTATCGAGGGCAACGTCAAGAATATTCCCGTGGCTCGAGAAGCTTTAAGCGATGATTCTTTGTTAGCTGGATCGCCGCTTCGAAGCTTCCATGCCTTTTTTTCCGGGGGAAGGATGAATTAATGTCTGGGTTCGATGCGTTGCACCGGAATTGTCAGCGTGGCACCAGCGAATCTGGGCTGGGAATTAGAACCTACCTGGTCCTCACCAATCTAGAGGATATAAATTGAGCTTCAATGTCTGATCATCAGCTTCATAGCGCAAGTAAATATCAATTATCAAATAAAGAGAGAGGGAAAAGGAGTCGAGGACCCTCGCTGGTGGGAATCAGGAGAGTGGATCGGGAGCCGCAGCCTCCGCGCGCTTGTGGGGAATTCCAGCGATTCCTAAATTTACAATCGTCACCTCCAACCGTCCACCACCTTGAGTGCTCTCCATCAGAACCCGCTGGGGGAAGCTCTCTTCCAGCTTTTTTTCCAGATTTTTTCCCCAGCTTTTGTAGCCTCGCATTTTGAAGACCTATTCAATATGGCCACATCTCAACCACTGCCTCCGCTCCCTCCCCCGAAATGGGTCGTGGATCTGAACTCCCCTTTGCCACGACCCTCCAAAGCAGCATCTAGTATCCCCGACCCTCCCGGTTTCTCTCGCAAGCCAAGCGGCAAGAGCGTATGTTTTCTCGGCTTTCATTTTTTTTTTTCATTACTTGAGATTTCCAGCTTGCTGACCCTCCCCAACAGCGCTCGCAGCAACAGTCCACCGCAGCCTCCGCCAAACCCGCTGAAACCGATACACTGAAGCTGAAGAAAGCTTGGGAGATCGCCCTCGCCCCGTCAAAGCAGATCCCCATGAATGCGATCATGATGTACATGTCCGGAAATAGTCTTCAGATCTTCAGTATCATGATGGTGTTCATGCTTTTCAAGGGCCCCATCCAGGGTCTAGTTAACACCAACACCGTGTTCGCCAAATTCGACTCAGAGACATTAAAGGGGAAAATCCTCGGTGTGAAGCTGGTATACATCGTGATGCAGTTCGCGTTATTGGGGCTGGGTGTGTGGAAGGTCAATGCGATGGGACTTCTGCCGTACGTTCTTCCATCTTATTGTTTATCCCGTCGTTTGTGGGTGATAAGCTGGTATTATTCTAACTTTGACACAGGACTACGAGGTCGGATTGGCTGGCTTGGGAGTCAGAACGCCGGCCACTTGAGACGGCCTACTTTGCTTTTGGATGATCGAGATGCCAACTTAAGACGGTTATCAATATTAGAATATAAATAACAAACACATTTCCAGGAAGAATTGAGAGAAGCATTTGTTCTGCCACGGAGTGGTTTTGTGCGAGTAATTCCTTCATATTTTCGCTTCGTATCTATGCTTGCTTTGTATATCTCTGATAGAATGCCTATTTTTGTGACTGTCCCGCCTTGACACACGCGTCAAGGAAGGTGCGGCAAAACTCATATACATCTGCAAAGGTGTTATAAATAGGTGCCGGTGCAACCCTAATGACGTCTGGTTTCCTCTCGTCGATAATAACTGCATTCTCCTCAAGCGACTCTAATACACTATCCAAAAGGCCGGGTGCTAGACGCAGACTGAGCTGCGCACCACGTTCTGCAGGGTTGGAAGGTGTGATGATGGTAAATGGTTTTTCGGGAAGGGTATCAAGTGGGTAGTTGATGAGGAGATGCTCAAGATAGCCCGTCAGCTTTAGGGACTTTTCACGAAGTTCAGCCATGGATGTCCGATTGAATAGCTCGAGGGATGCAGCGACAGCATTGAGGTCAATCACTGAAGGGTTTGAAAGTTGGAACCCCGCTGCACCTGTCTGGGGGACAAAATCTAGAAAACCGGGTTAGCTTTTCAGTTCAGAGCCAAATTAATCAGAAAGGTATGTATCCTACTGTTGTTCATCTGGAACCGGGTCTTTGGGTCCCCTCCCCACCAGCCAGAAAATCGCGGTCGAAAGCCATCCTCCTTGTCCAGATCTACCTGCCCATGTCTCTCGTGGACAAACAAGCCTGCCATTCCTCCAGGTCCGCTGTTGAGGTACTTGTAGTTGCACCACGCAGCGAAATCAACATTCCAGCCGTGCAACTTAAGATCAACGTTGCCTGCTGCGTGTGCGCAATCCCAACCGACGAGGATCCCTTTGGATTGAGCATATGCAGTGATCTTTTCAATCTCAAAATACTGTCCGGTGTAAAATTGGATCGCAGAAAGGAGAAGAACAGATGTGCTCGAGGCGTGCTCGTCAATCACTCGAAGAATGTGCCCTGTGTCCAGAATGGGGCGGATGGTGTCTTCCGGCTCGATGAGAACCATAGCATCCTTGGGGTTGAGGTTGTGGTGTCGAATTTGGGATTCAACCGCGAACTATGAACAACCATCCTAAGTTAATGAACTTCCCAAAGTTACGTTGGTCTTAATTGACTTACATGGTCACTTGGGAATGCCTTCCCTTCAATGATAATTTTATACCGATCCTTAGTTGGCTGATAGAAGCTCGCCATTAATAGATGCAGGTTTGTTGTTAGAGTACCCATTACCGCCACTTCACTCTGAAGTGCTCCGACAATAGGTGCCATCAGCTTTGCGCCGGCTGAATCGACGTCGACAAACGGGGGCAACAATTCGTCATCATGCGGCGTAAAATGTCCCGTCACACCTTTAATCGCCCAGGTACGGAGGTAGTAGTCAATATACTTCCGAATGTTGCGAGGCTGAAGCCCCAGCGAATTTCCACAGAGATATATGCATTTAGGATCGGATGAATCCTCTCCGGTTTCTAGGTAGATTGTAGCGGGTTAGTAACAGGTACAGTGAGGGGTATACAAAGCAATTACACTCACGTACGTTGATATGGTTCTAGGGCCTTTCTCTGCAGGTCTTTCTTAGAGGGGATGATGAACTCATCCCGAAAATGACGCAGGGGATCTTCTGCATCCAGCGATTCTGCATATTCCTTGGTAAAGGCTCTAATATCATCTTGGTATGGAAGCGGGGGTCCGCGTTTGATCTCTTGCACACGGAGTCGAGAGCCCATTCTGTGAGTTTATAATCCACGGTAGGTGAGTTATTTAAGTTAAAGCTCCCTTCCGGCCCCAAGCTCACCAAACCAACAATAAGTTCTGGCTGAGGATCTCCTGCTATCTAGAGAAATATCGCATACTCGACCCGTCCCCCCGCGATGATCATCGTCGGCGCATTCATTCTGCCGCCTCTTTCCGATGATAATTCGGCCAATCATATCACAGGCAACCCTCTGACTAACAACACTTCGGATGGCACCTATGATGGATTATAAAGCACTCCAAAAAAGTTGTTGGTTGGAAGTTCATTCAGGAACGCTTGAGTTGTGTTCAAATTCCTTCTGTTCTCGCCAGAGATTAAGTTGTCTGGTTGCGACTATGTCTTGTCCCGTCTTATCCTCCGCCATCCGTTGGATATCGCGACCTCATCCAGCCGTCGCATCTGCGTTTTCGTCGACTTTAAGCTTCTCCGCATCATTTTACCGTGTCTCCCAGCAATCAGTATCTCGCCGCACCTTCTCCGACTCGAAAAAGAGCCTTTTCGCCCGAGCTACTACTCCGAGACAGATAGCCCTTTCTATCGGCTGGAGACAAGAGTGCTCCGCTTTCTCCTCCTCCACTACCCACCGCGCATCCCAGGTTATACAGAATCCGAAAGTCGACGATGATGGGAATCCGTTGATGATAAATATTTCGACACGGGCAGCTGAAGTAGGTTGATATGATTTTTTTTAGGCTCTATGCATCCGTTCCCTTTGCGTCCGGTTCGGTTTGGTATGCTGGGTTTCGCAATGTTATCGCCTTACTACAACCAGGCGGGGAGTGGCGACGGCGGCAGCACAATAATACCTTCATGGTCTGTTGGTATGAGTAGGAAGGGAGGGGCCCTGTGCGATATATACCCTGTCGAAGAACAATCAAGCACATACGACCACAGGGTGTGGAAAACAGGGCTTCCCGTCCGCTCAGCCGTACTTAAGCCACACGCCGGCAGGTTAGTAGTATGGTGGGTGACCACATGCGAATCCCTGCTGTTGTATGTTTTTTATTTTGGAATTTTTTTCAATTGTTTCTTTTCTTTTGCATTTTGGCTGTTGTTGATTTTATTCAAACATGTCTATATTTACGTTCATGCAACTGACTCATGGACAGCGACTCCGTGAAATCACAGATCCTTCCGCTTCACCATCCGCCACCAAGACAGAAAATCCATATCACCATCTTCGAATCACAGTCACCAGTGGAGGCTGCCATGGCTTCCAGTACCTCATGTCACTCGAGGCCGCGTCCAAGATTGACGCTGAAGAAGATACTATATTCGAGGCGGATGCGGTAGAAGCTGACTCGTCCTCCGCAACTGGCAAAGCACAGGTTGTGATGGACGAGCCCTCCCTGGAGCTTTTGTCTGGTAGCACAGTTGACTACACAACGGAGCTGATTGGGAGTCAGTTCAAGATCGTTGATAATCCGCGAGCCACGAGCAACTGTGGCTGCGGGACGAGCTTTGATGTTGTTGACTGATATGATAGGTCCAATTATGACGGTTGTATGAAGAATTTCTTCGCTCTTGTATATCACATCACGCGCAATAGAATAATATATATATATATATATGCTATACCCCTTACCTTCTTTCTCATTATTTCTTCCAAGGTAGTCATATGGTTGTACAGGTAGTAGAGTAGAAAATGTCATCATCTATTTCGTCGTCATGCCAGCTGCTACCACATATCCCTCTCTCCGAGCTAATAAATATTTTATTGGCTGTGCATGTCAAGTCGGGCAACCAGAAAATGTAAAAAGAAAAAAAAAGTAGTAAACCAGACACAAGCATAATAAATACGCCTCAAAACAAATCCTCGAAATTCCTTTTGTGACCACTCCAGACCCGTAACCAAAGTAGGTTAATAGGCTGAATGAAACCCGGAGACAATAAACCATGGACAATAAAAGAACATAGGAAAGAAGAAAGAGAAAAAAAAGAAAAATTCATGATTTTAGACAGTTGAACAGCTCCTGTTCAAACAGATCCCCAAGTCCCTCTTGCCCTCCAATGTTATGTCCCCGGTTTTTCTTTTCCTCGTCTGCTACCTAGCACTCGACGTGCCTTTCGGTTTTCCCTCCCATAACCTGAGGAGGCGTCGTCAAGTCCATGTATAGATATGGTCTATATCTCATTCGAGACCCTCATTATCGACCTACAACATGTACCAAGTCATGTTTAGTAGACTCGGGCGAGGTTGCGCAGGTACCAGTCCACAAGGCGTCGTCCAGCCTTGGTCTCACTGACGTGGATCAGGTCATTCTCAAGAGCATAGTCCAGATCGTTGGCGTTGACGGCCTCGCCGTCCAACAGGCCGCCCTCAACCCAGCGCACCTGGCGGCTGCGCTGCTTATTGATCAGGAGCCAGGAACGGAGCTTCTCGGGCTCAACCTCGAGGAAACCGGCGAGCTTCTTCAGATCCATTGTCGTGTAGAGTTTCAGGTATGAGCGGATGGTGGGGTTATACAGGGTGTTCTTGACCTCATCCATGAAGATAGCGGTGTGGTGGTCGACGGGATCCACGTTGATAGCTGGGTTGTCGAAGTCGGGAGGGGTAGGGCTGATGAACTTGGGGCATGCAGAGCGGAAAAGCTCCTCGAACAGAGGGAGGGCATCGGGACCGCCATGCTGGAGACGGTTGAGCTGCTCACCATACTTCTCGCGCAGGGCAGAGTGGATGGTGTCGTCAAGGCGAGTGGGGTGGAGGGCAACGCAGATGGCGATCAAAGCGTACATCTGGTCGTTCTTCTTGGCAATGGCATCGTAGCTGTTACCGCCCTTCTGGAAGTTCTTGGTCCGGGAGACGTAAACCAGGATGTGGCTGAACATGCGGATGGCATCGCCGTAGCGGCGCATCATCATGTAGGAGAAACCCACATAATAGTAGGTGGTGAAGTGGGCGGCCATGACACGGGCGAACATGGCCTTCTTGTTCATCTCGATGTCGTCAAGGGTCTTGAGAGCGAGGCTGAAGTCACCAAGCAGACAGTGGACTCGCAACAAGCCAATGATGGAGAAATAGCCCAGCATCTTGTAGAGCGGGCGAGAGCCATATTCTCCGGCAAAAGCCAATGGATCCTCGCCACGCTTGATAGCAGCCAATTGTTCGTTGATCTGCGACTTTTGGATGAGGGAGTATAGGACGTTAAGAACCGAGTAACAGCCCCAGGTGTTTGGGTTTTCACGCAGAAGCTGGGCTTCTTCCTCGTTGGAGCCACTGCGGGCGACACGGTTACGGTAGCGACAGAAGGATTCGAATTGGTAGATGAACTCATCGATCACATCCCACGCCCAGTAGTACTATCCATATGAAAATCCAGAGCGTTAGCACCGTGCATCACACACATACTCTTAGCCCCTCCGCACAAATCGCGGCGAGGGGACCTGAGATTTAAAACGGTGCAGGTTTTGAGGAATCGCTGGGAAAAGATTTTGGGAGTAAGGCAGTAACCTACAGAGGGCACCTCCAGTTCCACCGGTCCATCCGAGTTTAGAATATAATGGAAAAGACTGCAGTAGTTGTCGTAGCTAGCGAACTTGGTCTCTAGGGTGGCCTGGTACTCCAGCGGGGTTGCAGCAGCAGCGAGCTGTGCCTGAAGGTCTTGTGTTTGGGAAGCACCCCCTAGAGATGTGGTCCTGTCCAGCTCACTCATCCCATCGTCGTAGTTGACCTGCTCACGGTAGTCGTTGACCAGAGCTTCCTCCTCAACGTCAGACTCATCGCCAAGGTTAGGGTGCGCGTTGGCGCGCTCGTCGTAGGACATGTTGGCAAGAAAATAATGCCTGTCAACGATATTAAGATGGTCCTGCAAATTGGCGGCAAAAGAGGGATGGGAGGGCGGGCACGTCGTCTGGCGTGGTGACTTGGCAGTTCGGCGTGTGGGATTTCGATTGTTTCGGCGGCATCGAATTTTGAGGGTTTTCGCTTGGACGGGTTTGTGCTTATCTTATCTGTGCATAAATTTACTATGAGTAAGCCATGCAAAAGTTCACTAGTTAGTTATGATATGACCGCTTATTAATACTCTTACAAAAACATGAATAACATCAACCTGCCCTAGAAATTCACACAGCCTTGGAGATAGTAATGG
This sequence comes from Aspergillus panamensis, assembly GCA_027569225.1. NCBI lineage: Eukaryota > Fungi > Ascomycota > Eurotiomycetes > Eurotiales > Aspergillaceae > Aspergillus > Aspergillus panamensis. Next base: position 206,568 of record JAPDER010000042.1, on the reverse strand, counting down.
GTTTTCTTGATTATTCCTTCAGTTTGATCAAATTCCTTTCATGTAGCTTTATCAGGTTCAACAACTTCCCACCATCCCTCTCAATTTCTTCTTGGCGCAAAAAATTGTAATTTTACTTGTCCAACTTATCCATATTAATTTTACAGTTCCGTTAAGGGAGATGTGGGATATAAAAGTAGCTGTTCACTTTTGGCTTTTGGGCCCTTTGCAAAAAAAAAAAAAAGTAGTAATTTAGCTCAGATATCAAGAAGTAGTATAGTTCTTGCCATGATGTGTCCCGCAGTTTAATTTATAGGCTCCTGGCACAAAACTGTCACCAATCATCGTCAAAAAACAACCCAACAGAGCCTAGGTAGGTACCAGGTACTAGGTAGCAGAGTAGAATCATTCTACTTTTCAGGCGACTAGAGCTAATAATAGATGGTACTCAGAATGTCAGAGTTTGCTGAAGCGGGTGTGAAAATACAAAATGCTTGTAGATTGAGATCCAAGTCAACCAATAGACTCGATCATCTGAAGGATTCCGAGGCATACTGAACAACATTCGGAGCCAATCTCGGGGCATAACCTCTTTTTGGGCTGATTTCCAGATTCAATATCCCAATTAATGACACAGGCAAGAATTATTGTAGATGCAAATGCGCGCGTCGATATTGGCCTATGCTCTTCCGCAATGAGTATTTTGCAAAGGTGTGGATGAGCTCCTCCCAGCCCACCGTTGTCTGGCTCCATGCTTTCAGAATTCCATATTCATTCTTGAGAGGAGAAACAAACCAAACTTCGAGGTTCTCATTTTGAACCAACTAACGAAAGTGTGGAGACAGCCTTATTGAACTCTCTCAAATGACGGAGAGCAACTAGGTACCTAGGTAGGGAGGTAGAATGACAAGTAGATGAATATGATAGGTTTGCCTGAAAATGTGCCCTTGTCCAAATGCATCTCAAGTTCTATCATTATTGAGAGCCTTCTCTGTTAGGACCGGAAACCTTTTCCTTCTCGGGTCTGCCCGAGAAGGACCCTTTTGCCATCGCTGCCGGTCAAGAGCGCTTCGAATCTCCCCACCTTGGAAGTTTGTTCGCCATGTGAGCCCGCTTGGAAAAGTCACCTCACGTTCTTTATTCTTTCCCAACAACTCCTTCAAAAGAGAGCATCGAGCAGATGTTGAATCGATGAAAGTCCCTTTGTGCTGCCTTGAGACGAGCAATCCTCCTTAAAACTACCTCGCCATGGAGACAACAAGCCGCCATTCCGCTCCACGAAGGAAAAAATGGATCAACAATGTTGTTAGTAAGAATTTATAAGCCCTTGCTCATTGATTGAAAGGTCGCTTACATTAGGATGCTTTATAGGAACGATCGTACACGGTACGCGTATGATCCCCGTTAGGCCTGCTCTTCCGTTCATGCCATGTCGCCCCCGTTGCCTGATTGGCCTCCCTCGTTCCCTCCTACCCGCGAATCCCCTGTTATGCGACATCCGAGTAAGAAGGGGGAGGAGGATTCTGACGCCTACCTAGATCGTACTTGGCCAGTATCGATGAATGAGCGGTTTTCAGGACTAAAAAGTCGTATACCCAGGATTGTGCTTCTTCTGATCGAGAACGGCCGCGACGCCGGGCGGTAACATGATATGTCTATCACGGACAATGGAATCAATTTTATGGATCACGTCGTTGGCTGCTGGCAACCTTCTGCTGAAGGACACGAGGAACTGGCACAGTTCAGCAAAGGCAACGGCAGCTTCGTCGTCATCTAAAGCCATAAGCAGTGTCAGAGCGCCCCTGTTCGTGGGTCCAAGCATCAGGCCGGGTATTTGTCGCAGGCCATAATGTTCACGGTGTAGCCGAAGATATCGAGCAATCTGTTTTGCGGAGTAGACCTGGTTCAACCTGGCCTGTTTGGTTTCTGCGGGCCGCAAGAAGGGATCAAAGTTTTCGTGCTCCAGGAAGAATCCAAACAGAGAAATGGTTATCTGGTAGCAACTTATACTGCACGACCGATTAAAACTTCGATCAGAACTAGGAGCTTTTTATTCTTACTATAAGAAAAGCGTTTGTGGGACGGGTTGGTCGTCAACGCTTTGCGTATCTTGCAGGCGCCCAAGGAAGTTGTTAAGGCGGGTGTAAAGCCTGCTTGCCTCCCCCCACACTTCATTGATGCCGGTGTCGAAAGCCTTGTCGAACAACAGCTCTTGGATCTCCACGATTATCTCGGTCAAGCCAATCATCTCCACCATAACATGGCGGAGAAGAGCTGGTTTCATGGGATATTTAATGTGATTTGAGCGGGGATATGGAGTCCATATGGCATTATTATTACGGCTATCGTTCGGATCAAGCTTTGATCTCGGAAATTCAAGATTTGCAATCTTGCCAGATTCCATAGACCTTTGTCTGTGAGGTCCTATTAGTGTGGTTCGACACATACGACCGTTCGAGGGATATGGCATACGAGTTAAGGATAAAGATTCCCCAAGCAGTTATAGTACTAGCGTGCTGCTTGATCTCAGTCATTTCATTCCACTGATGATACTTAGACTTCGGGGCCTTGAACATGCCAAAATCTTGCGCAAGTTGCACGGCCTGCCTAAGCATCAGCCAGCTAACATTATCCTTTCCCTGGAATTTCAGACTTTGTATGGTTAACCGAGTGCTCCATAGACATCAAGCATCCAAGTCCCGTTTGGCAACATACATGTGGCTCATCAGCGCTAAGGCTTGGATGTTTGTTAATGAAACCTGACCATCCTCTTCCTTCCATAACCTTTCCGCTTCTATAAGGAAGTGTTGTCCTCGAGACGTTGTGTCGCCAGGGATGGCAAATACCTCCGGAAAATCTGAATAGGTCTACATACCGTCAGCAGACTCAATTAGCTAAATCGATATGGGCTTGATTGAAGCAACATACACTAGCCACTGCTAAAATACTATTCACAAGCACAGGAGTACAAAATTCGGAGCTCGTATCCCCGGCCTCCATGTCATTCAGGAACAGTTCTCGGTCAATGAGTTGCAACAGCGGATGGTCCCATATGAAGTAAAGCGATATCAGGTGCGATACCAGATGATTGTCCTTGGTGACGGCTGTCCATGGGCTCGAACGGACCTGGAATAAAGGGTAATCACAGAGTTTCTCCACTGTTATCCGAGATAGTGAATCAGCTACAAGGCGATCATGCTGCGCAATGGCATCCTCCGTGCCTTTGGGAGGACATTCGGAGCTTGTGTCACTCAGGTCAACCGGCGGTGCTTCAACGACGATGGCGATATCGCTCATATCACTGGTGCTGCGAATGGTTTCCAAAATTTGTTGGAGCTTCTCTTCGCCCGACGTGCGAAGCGAATCTATAAGCGCATGAAGCAGACCCCGGTAGTATTCCATTTCCCCGAGAGTTCGTTTGGCCGCAACTTTACGCCTCAAATCGAGGGACTCATCGAAGACGCAGTCAGCACCTGTATTCTGGCATGCCTTGCAGGGCTCCGGACGTCCACTGCACTGTAACCAGAAACCGGAGAACAGTTAGCTAGGGTTTAGCAAAGGAGTGAAACAATGACAGGAACTTTGACAAGGTTCTTGCATTATGTCTTAACAACATGGGAATCTCAAACACCCACTGCAAGGGCTGAGGTGTGACCAGTGGCAGACACCCTACCTTTCTTTTCGCCTGTTTGCATGGCAGGCACGCGGTAGAGCTCTTTTTTGCCTTTTTCAGAATCGGCGGTTTGTTAATCAGCTGACCGCCAGGTACCAGAGCGATCGTCAGGAGATGCTTATCCTGATCGCCTGAAGCCATCTCCACATCTGCTCTCTGGAAGACAAAATATTATGTTTGAAAGTGAGAGAAATGTGGGGAAACGCAGTTATGTCCTTGCTAAAAATAAGACCAAGAAAACTTGAGACCTGTCAAGCTGCGAGTGACTCAGAAGATTGATATCTCGCCAGCCTTAAGCTTCTCACCAACTACGGCGCGTGAGTGCGCTCCTGGAGCTCATAGCGGGCAAGAACTCGACGGCTGTGGCCTAGAACTTCGCTTTACGAGAAAGAGGGCACTTTCGGTCGGGATCTCGATAAGCAAGCAGCCTTGTTTTGGGTATGAAGAGAATCCCAATGGGTAGGAGAGGTTCGGAAGAGACGGGACAAAACACGCGAAACGTGTCTGGCGTATGATTACGACGCAAGCTTTCTGGAAGAGGGAAACTAAATGAGAATCGCTTTGAGCAAAGAAGAGGGGGAAAGATTGACCCCGGCGAAATCCAGAGAAAAATGGGATTCGTATGGGAAAAGCAAAAAGGAAAGGAAAGCGATCTCTCGCCGAAAGGGCTAGCGAGGTTTGGATGCAGTCCAATTGCTTTAATGTTGGGAACGAACTTGGAAAAAGTATCCAAGGGAGCACAAGCCGGTGGGTTTGGGGTCCACGGCTCTGACTCGTTGGTGAAAAACGCATAAAGGCGAGTTAAATAATGGTGGGATGTCCTACTATGGCTTTGTTCGGACCAGACTGCGAGTGCATTCATTTGATTGAATTCCAAGGCCTACTACTGCTCCTCTCCAGCCAACAAAGCCCCAGAGCAAGCCACAGCAGGACGACATTGGCTTGACATGCTTGGGACCCTTTGGCCACAGACTCTACCTACTCACTGGCGACTAATTACGAAAGAATGTCGCACTACTGCTCTCTTGAAGAAAGGTAAAAGCTTAGGTAAGGTAACTACCTAGGTAGGTAGCACATGCAACATTAACGCGTATCGACTCGGTACTTATTCCTCGGATTTCACTTTCCCCTGGGATAGATTATGATGCGACTTACTCCGTGCAATATGATCGGAAATTTCTGCAGATAAGCTAAAGAATACCCCAATTTCAATGACACAAAAGGATCTGGAAGGGCGATAAACGCATAACAAGCAAGGGACAGACAGCGACGGGAGCGGGCATAGCAACGCGGTAGGGATAGGAACCCTTTCAAATTCAATCCCCTCATAAAAAAGTCAGGTAAACCAAGGGAGAAAAAGCCCACAGATACGTCCTAAGTATAAAAGAATTTATAGGCCGGAAGGTTTTGCTAGCTAACACTAAGTGAGCAGAGCAACTCTTGGATACTATTACCTATGGATCGTGGATACTCGTTCAGATAGCCGGACTATCTGCCGAGATGCCATGATTATTGTACTATTACGCCTCTAGGATATACTAAGCACTAATCTTTTGCCATTCCATTTCCCTTGAACTATTCAAAGAGGGGCCAGGGGAGCCTTGAGGCTTCAATGCTGCGTGTGAACCCTGAATCAATTGACTTTTATTTGTAGGCTTGAACTCTTAAGAATTAGATCAGTACATTCAGTAGAGAGTGCCGTGTGGTGAAGGACAACTCAATGGTAGGTAGCAACCGCCACCCACCAAGACGCCATAAAAAACTTCTTTCTTCGTTATCAAAAAAGGTTTCTTCTCTTCCTTTCCTCCTCAAAGCCCAAGGAAAGAACCAAAGAATGATCATCTACCGATAAGGGCCTTCGTTTCAGGGTTCGAGACTTTTCTTTCCATTTTTGTTTGGTTTTCTTTCCCTCCTTCAGCCACACGGATAATCCTTCCAATCAATGAACACTTGACCAGTTGATGACTGATATCATTCTGACGTAGATGTGACGCTATTAGCTTCATCCCTTTCTTCTCCCCAAGTGCCGCCTTATGGGAACCAACGCACTCAGGCTATATGCCCAACCCTTGGCTTGGCAATTTTATTTTGATTGGCGATGTCTGTTCAGCGCGATCCTGATATACCATGGACGCTAAGTAAGGTGGTCTGGAATCTGCCTACTAGACATCCATGAATGGTTGGCCTTTCCTTTCTTCCCCAGCTGTTTAGAACCTGACTCGCAATTAAGCTTCAGATAAGAAGGAATTGACAAGTGCAGAACCCTGACTGATTATTGCCCCAGCTGCTGAGCATTAGCCTTGCTTGGTCTTATTCATATATGCCCTCCACTTAGTCCGTTGCCGACCCCTGCGGCTCCCTTTCCCCATTTATTTGATTTCGATACAAGATGGGGTTAGGCTAGAGTTCTAAGGTGCTGACAGATATACTCGGGATGGTCCCAGGGCAGTCGGGGCCGAGTTCGTTGCGTTATACATACACTCCGGAGTACCTTGCGTTCCTTTCACAGAATAAGCCGCTTCAAGAGCACTTTATCTACTATTTTGAGACTACTTCGCAGGCACCCCAAGATGCATTACCTGCGGGAGACCTCTTGGTTCATCCATAGAATGGAGCTCGAGTCTGCCCGGTTATCATCGGCGTTGCCTGTCAAAGGCGAGGGGCAAAGGGCGTGAAGTGGGGGATTTGATAGCTAACCTGGACAAATACTGGACGAGAAGGGGTGCAACTTCGAGAGCGAACCTATCAAAACTGGTCAATGGCAATTGTTTCTTGAAAACTTCCAGAAATAGAAGAATTGAACACAGCAAATTGCCAAGTTTGGGGGTCGGATATCGAAGGCAACATTCCAGAAAAGTGTTCTCGGCCCGGTTGTCAAAGGACCAAAAAAAAAGTTTTTCCTCACCAAAGAATGTTGCCCCTCCAGTGACCAGTCCCGACTTGGCTGATGAATTGAAGAAAAATTGTAGTATTCGACAGATGTCATCGGACTTTTCTTTTTATTCTGCCTCTTCTTCTTCTTCTTTCTTCCATCTTCCTGCCTTTCTCTCCTCGTGCATTCCGACTCTCTGCGTTAAACACCCCATGTTACTGTGTTACTGGATCGGCCCGTGTGCAGATATACATACTATCTTATCGTGACTCACTACAGTCCCAGTCACTGCGTAAAAGTTACACCTGAGCATTTCTCATATTTTTTGACAAAAATATTCTGTGACCATCCCCCAGCTCAGTTACTCATTCGCGAGCGATTGCATCTCATCCCATTTCATCTCTACCATTTCACTCATCTTTGCAACATGGGTTCCATTGCGCCTACCCTGCCCCAGCTCGATGCCTCGGTCATCAAGGTCACTCGCTCTACACAGCTTCGGAAGGTTCCCGAGCCAGGTTCCCCGGAGGAATTGAGCCACTCCCACTGCACAGATCATATGGTCACAGCCCGATGGACCGTACAAGGAGGGTGGGAGACGCCGGAAGTCAAGCCGTTCGAGAACCTGAGCATCCCACCCACAGCGTCCTGCCTCCACTATGCCACAGAATGTTTCGAGGGTATGAAGGTATACCGCGGATTCGACGGAAAGCTGCGTTTGTTTCGTCCAGACCTCAATGGAGAGCGTCTCTCCAATAGCTGCCTCAGAATTTCGTTACCTGGTTTTCGATTCGAGGAGCTCAAGCGCCTCATTGCGAAGATGATGCAGATTGATGGCCCACGTGTGTAACCCCTCCACCACCTCCCACTCATGTTACCATTTTCTCTCGTCAAAACAAGGTTCACGACTAACGCAATGTCGATCGATCCCCAGGCTGGCTCCCCAAGGACCAACCCGGTCGATTCCTCTATCTCCGTCCCACGGTGATCGCGAATGGTCCGCATCTGGGCGTGCAGACTCCCAAGGAAGCCCTCCTCTTTATCATCGCCGTCCCCTGGCCCGACCCCTCTAAGCTGAAGAAGGCCATCGACGAGCCCCGCGGACAACAGGGTCTGAATCTCCTCGCCTCCCGACCAGATGCCATCCGCGCTTGGCCCGGTGGTTTCGGCTACGCGAAGCTGGGCGCTAACTATGGGCCGTCGCTCCAGGCTCACGGACAGGCTCAGGCCCTGGGCTTCGATCAGGTCCTTTGGCTCTTTGGGGAGGATCGCCAGGTGACTGAGGCCGGCGCCAGCAACTTCTTCATTGTCTGGGATAACAAGGAGACTGGAAAGCTAGAGCTTGTCACTCCCTCCCTGGAGACTCAGTTGATTCTACCTGGCATTACCCGTCGCAGTGTGCTAGAGTTGGCTCAGGCTAAGTTCACCAAGTCCATTGGAGGTCTCCCTCCGGTGGAAGTTGTTGAGAGGACTTTCACCATCGGTGATGTCGAGGAGGCCTGGAAGGAGGGTCGTATCGTTGAAGCTTTTGTTTGCGGGACTGCCGTAAGTTCCCCCCCCAAAGCTTATTTCCCTTGGCCCTTTTGTTGTGATTGAGCTGGTTCTAAAAAAAAGTTTAGTTCTTCGTTACCCCCATCAAGCTGATTCGCAACGGCGACGTCGATATGAATATGCTAGAGGCTGGTGTCGAGCGTGCAGGATACGCTGCGCTGTTCAAGTCGTGGTTGGAGTCCATTATGTTTGGCAAGGACGGCCAGGAGAACCATGAATGGGCGTATCTCATTGAGAACGAGAGCGAGAAATAAAATTTCCCAACCAAATCGCCAAAACGGACATGATGGGTAAAAAAAAAGACAGACAATTAAAGAAAACTACGGACAGTTGCTGAGGTTGATCCTCCGGGTCGTTGTACATACGCAAAATCTAGAAAGTAACGAACATTATATATATTCACATATGTGTGCTTTTATACTAGAGGATAGGCGAATTTAATTTAGTCTGTACTTAGCATCTATATGGATCACAGGAAAGCATGGTAACCATATTTGGCGTGTGTCTAGTTCCATCAAACATGCCAGTGATATACGCAGTGACTTTTATGGACTGTCCATGACCCCTGTGCATCCCCTTGTATCTGTTGAGATGACGTGAATAGACACCGACCTGGAATATCAAGTTAAGGATAGGTGACGCAGAAGGCTGACAATAGAAAGGGTGAGGCGTGCAAGTAAGGGGTTAAGAAGTGATATCATACATTGATCTATACAAGGTGTTGTTTATTAGCTTATTAGGCAGAAACCTTGAAAGAGCCAACTAGACCATACATACTATCGGCATACGAGTAGACAAATCCCCACTACCAAGCATAGAGCACACCTACACCTACAGCTACAACTACGAAATCCAAAAAAAAAAGTGAAAACTGTTCCAGACGAGTTGATATTAACCTAATTAATACCCCCCCACCCGGAACTGACACATCGTTTTTAAAATTTTTTGAATTTCTTGGACAAGGAAAAATTTCCTGAAGACCAGGCGATAAATGCCGTTCTTCGCGTTTATTCCATCCAGATCCGCAGCAGGCAAGAGCCTAGGCGCGCGCGGGGGGAGGGGGGGACGGGCACATCCAACAATTTCATTTCCCAGCCTTGGGCACGCAAATACCGCGCACAAGGTTGGAAAAAAAAAAGAAGAGCAAGACACACACGCCACACACTCTCGCACATACCTACAGACGGCGACCACGGCGACCACCCTTGCGACGAGTAGAGTCGGAAGGAGTAGGGGTGACGTCCTCGATTCTGCCGATGCGCATGCCGGAACGGGCGAGGGCACGGAGAGCGGACTGGGCACCGGGGCCGGGGGTCTTGGTGCCGTTACCTAGAGTGATTCATTAGCTTTGTTTGTTGCGTCTTTAGAAGTAGGGTAAGCTAGGTTGGAACGTACCACCAGTGGCACGGATCTTGATGTGCAGGGCGTTGATGCCGAGCTCCTTGCAGCGAGCGGCAACATCCTGGGCAGCCAACATGGCAGCGTAGGGAGAGGACTCGTCACGGTCAGCCTTGACCTTCATACCACCGGTGACACGGCAGATGGTTTCGCGACCACTGTTGGAGGATTTTTTGTTAGTACATGGTGTTTGTTTTCTGGATCAATGCGCGGGGGGTTTCCTTCTTCCACCCCTCTTCCTTTCGGTGTCGGCATTATGGGGAGCGAAAGGAAGGAAAAGGGAATCGCATTGGTAGGGATAAGGCGAATGGGAATTCGACGAACCTCAGATCGGTAACGTGGACGAAGGTGTCGTTGAAAGAGGCGAAGATACGGGCAACACCGAAAACGAGCTTGCCTGGAGGAATATAGCCGTTAGACCCTCGGTTGCAAAAGTTTTTTTTTTTTTGTAATTCTGGGAATTGTTCTTACCATCTCCGGCCAGAGGGCCGAGAGAGACGTTCTCGTTGGCAGCGGGGGCGGTCTTCTTGGGAGGCATTGTGTTGACTTGCTGGTTGTTGGATGGAATATGGAGAGGAAAGAGAGAGAAGAGGTCAACGCTGAATGCCTTTTGGATACAGAAAAAAAAGAGGTGGCCCACAATGGTGTGTGCCCTACTGGGGATCCTCGGCCTCTGATTGGCCCTCCGCGCTTCTCGCCGTGCTCAAGCGAGTGAAAATTGCCTGAGGCCTGGAAGTGGGAGACTCGGGGTGAGAGTCGGGCCGGAGAGCGGTGAGACGGACGTTTTCGCTCACTATTTAAATTTTTTTTCTTCTCGTGAGTCAAACCTGGGTCTTCGTGTTCCTATCGACAACTCGAAAAGAAAGGTTCGCTGTACTTAATAGTCACCTGGTGTGCTGTTCAGCTCCTGATCTTGATCTGGTTGTCATTGAGTCTGGGACAAAGATTTTTTGATTCTAAGGAAGCAGGATGAGTTTCACAAAGGACACTGCCTCCATCGGCATCATTGGAATGGGCGATATGGGCAAGATGTACGCCCAACGGCTGAGCCAGGCTGGCTGGAGGTAATATTTCACGGCTTTCCCTGTTCAGTTCAGTTCAGTCGTTGTCTTTGGTCGACGCTTTTCTGTGTTGCCTTCCTTTTTTCGTCCTCAATAGGTAAGGGTTCTTCTCTCTCTTTACGCCCCCCAATTCGTGCTTTCCCTCCTTCTTTAGATGATGACTTGAGTGCATTTGGCTCGAGCATGGTTCGACAGTGAACCATTGACGCCTTTCTGGTATGATGGTGAGCTGTTGGGCCGTCGATGATGTAAAAAACTCGCTACCTTACTATATTTTGTCTGATTCTTTTTTTCCCATTTCAATTCGATTGTGTGCGACGCCGTTCAGCTTGAACTTGCTTGCTAACTCGAATGTCAATTAGGTCTCTTGAAAATTTATTCTTAATATTAATTGTGATAACCTCTGAATAAGATTTACTAACTGCAGTCATTCCTGAAGGATAAATGCCTGTGACTTGCCCGCTAGCTATAATAATTTGGTCAAAGAATTCGAGTCTCAAGTACGTCCTTGGCTCACAGCTGACGCTGTCTTATAAAAACTCATTATTGTATATAGAAAGGCGTAACAATATTCCCGAATGGACACCTTGTTTCAAGGATTAGCGATTACATCATTTACAGTGTAGAGGCCGCTGTCATCGACAGGGTTGTCGCAGAGTATGGCCCATGTATGTTGTGTTGACACTCCCTATGCCCGGAACTTAAGGGCGACGTTCTGATGCTGTCGAAAAAGCTACCAAAGTTGGCGCAATCGTCGGCGGCCAAACATCGTGCAAAGCCCCCGAGCTGGCTGCGTTCGACAAGCACCTTCCGCAAGATGTGGAGATTGTATCATGCCATTCTCTCCATGGACCTCAGGTTAACCCTAAAGGCCAGCCGCTGGTATGAGTGCCCCTGTTGACAAGAATCGGCTGTGAAAACTCCCCCATAGTAACCACGTTGTCTCTAGGTCTTGATCCAACACCGCGCCTCAGACGAAAGCCTTGCGTTTGTGAGGGAGGTCCTCTCCTGCTTCAACTCCGAATTTGTCTATCTTACCGGGGAAATGCACGACCGTATCACGGCAGACACCCAGGCGGTTACACATGCGGCGTTTTTGAGCATGGGCACAGCATGGCATGCGAACCGACAGTTCCCGTGGGAGATTTCTCGCTGGGTCGGGGGTATCGAGAACGTCAAAATCAATATCACCCTGCGTATCTACTCCAACAAGTGGCACGTCTATGCAGGGCTCGCCATCCTCAACCCGGCCGCCAAGGAGCAGATACGGCAGTATGCGGAGTCAGTGACCGAGCTTTACAAGCTGATGATCGAGGGACGACGGGAGGAACTCAAGACACGAGTGAGGGCCGCGGGGGCGGCGGTATTCAGAGAAGGCACCGAGGGCCAAGATTTGCTGTTGAGCGATGAGGTCCTTGATCGATTCTCGTTATCGAAAGGACCTCGCGAGGCGACCCCCCCAAACAACCACCTTAGCCTGTTGGCAATTGTTGATTGTTGGTCGAAACTTGGCATCGTGCCATACGATCATATGATCTGCTCGACTCCTGTGAGTTGTAACATTTATATAAGATCCCTGTACCAGTTATGCACTACAACTTCGCTAATCGAGACATACAACCCCGTAAAGCTGTTCCGGCTGTGGTTGGGTGTAACAGAATATCTCTTTCGCAACCCGGGCCTCCTCGATGAGGCCTTGGATACTGCGATAGACGACAAGACGTTTCGCTCCGATGATCTTGAATTCACATTTGCGGCCCGGGTAAGTGCCAACCCACAACTCCAGGAAGGGATACCTGGTCTTTTCATACATGCAAGGGTGTTTGTTTCCTGCAGCTGGTGAAACCCACCGTTTGACTAGTTAAATGTGCTGACGTCATGAAAACTAAAACTATAGGCATGGTCTGACTGTGTTTCCTTCGGAGATTTTGAATCCTACCGGGATCGCTTCGAGAGGATCCAGCAGTACTTTGCACCTCGGTTATCCGACGCGGTCGATCTTGGAAACGAGATGATGAAGACTATCCTTGAGAAGACCAGTCACGACAAGTCCTAAGAGTCTAGACAAGTCTGTAGCCCGTTAGGCGATGGAAAGGAATTCGATAGTTCTGGACCGGGCTTGCGGCCTAACTCCGGGAATGGCGGGGGGGGGGGGGAGGTGCACTGGTGGGTATGGGAATAATGTATAGTTTTTAATGTTGTATACTACACACATGAACGCCGCCACCGTGCAGGCTTGATAGCCAATTCACATGCAACCCAATATGCAGGCATTACCTCTGGAAGGGATAGTCTAGGGTGCGCGCGACTGATTGATATTGGCATTAGGACCAGCTGGGAAGGAGCCATTTCAAGAGCGTCAGATACTATGGATAATAATATGCCAGAATAAAGGTCCCTTATACAACCCTGAACTCCGGAACGGCGGTCGAAATGAATTGATTATTATTTATTTTATATTATTCTTGTTGTTCGCCTTGCGTCCGGAGTTTCCGTTGGACCGAGCTCTATCCATTTTGGGTAACTCGCCTTATGCCCAGTGCAGTTTGGTGCTGATACTACCTTGACTCAGGGACCCGTTCCTTCGATTCAACGATCGGGGGTAAACGCCCTGGGATGATTAATGCCTGCCCCAAGCTCTTCCTGTCTGCGTTTCATAGTCTGTTACGAGGCGGATACGACGGACTTGTCAGTTCGTGGCGTGAGGCCAAGAATTGTTCGGCGTTCTGAGTCGCCAGCATCCGCGGTTCCGGGACCGGAAGTTATTGAAACCAGGCGTCCTTGGTTGGAGGATGATGGTGGTGGCTTGAGGGGGGGTATACAGTCAAGTTCCCGTACCTGTGTATGGAACGGTAGTGATTGGTGGCCAGCTGTATTTCTCTCGCTAGCATGCAACGCCACGATGGAAGTGTGGTCCTTCGGCAATCGAGTCAAAACAGGGTAAAGGTTGAAACCCCAAATTTCGGGAAGAGAAAAGTTTAGTCTAGAATAATCAAAATAAAGGGGGTGTAGCAACGATATATCATCCTCCTGTTCAGGAAAAGCCAAGGGCCTTGTGCTGGGAGCTCCAAGGCTGGGAACTCTTGGGATGAAATCTGGGCCTGATAGTCGGTGCAGGTTGAGGATTCAAGCTACATTTGACTATCCTGATGTACAGATCGCCGTCTCTGTCAGGGAAATCATCATTCTTGTTAATTCAGAGAACCGAGGGTGATGATCACACTGATTAGGCCCTGCGAGGACGACTCCTTATTGGTGTCGTGGGTGTGTTGAGGGGAAATGGCCAAAGTTTCCCAGGCTGGAGCTGGAGGGACAGATGACTTCCAAGTTCCATGCGTTTGACTCGGATAGGGTGGGGCGTCACATGGCGGAGCTCTAGAGGCATGGCGAAATTTCTGCTTGCTAAGAATAAATCTCAGGTGCCCTTTGGGGGGGAAAAAGAAAAAGAACATCCACGCTAGGTCCCAAGGGGTACACCCCGATCGCGAACTTTGTCACTATTGGATTAGCCCAGCCGAAAAGAAATTACTATTGAGACAGGAGTTCCATTCTAGTATTCATTATTTAAGCCGGGGAGAGCAACAGAACTAAAGGAGTCTTTCCGAGATAAGGAGTATCGTTAGGTAACTTGGAAGTACTAGGTAGTAAAAGTACTAGTAAGCGTGTCTGTTTCAAACCAAGAACTTGGCCCGGAAGCATCACAGTCAGTGTCACTCTGCGAGAGCTACTTTGACAAGGTTGTTTCATATAGAACCTATCTGCCCCATATCTACCTGCCATATTGCCAATATGTATGTCGTTTGAGCGATCATCGCGATGCCAAGTGGGCTTCAACCCTTCACGACTTCAAGCCAGTCAGCAAGAAAATAGCAATAACTCCCGTTCATGGGGGTGGATATTGTATCCGCACTATGCATGAAATAAACTTTTCGCTTGTGTTTCCTCTCTGTGATTTGGATTTTTGGATCTCGACACGTACCTAGTCTAGTATTTTGCTTTCTTTCTTCCATGGGACCAAAAAATGGACGACTTCCCAGAGAGAAACCTGAATCTTGGGCAATGAACCCGCTCTTCCCCGTGGAAAACCAATACGCAGGACGGGAGAGAAAACGCCACACCTGGCAATTAACACATCATTGGCCATGTGGTCAGCGGGGATCCACTTGAGTGACCAGGCAAAGAACACCCTGGTACGAAGGGTGACAACTCTTCCGAGATCCGATGTAGTCTAGGTAGTAGTTACTAGTACTTAGTAGGTAGGTAGCGACCTCAGACCGTAATGTTACTAATGTACCTACCTAGATAAGTATCGATGGTAGGCACCGTCCCAAATTCGTCCCGCTTCTAGTATTATTTGGTATTAATAATTATGATGTGAATACATAGTTATTTAACCTAGCCAGAGCTAATGTAGGTGTGCTGCGCCAGAGTGCAGCTGGAAAGGGTCCATTTATTGTCATCGGATTGATTAATTGACGGCAGGAACATTAAGCGAAGAAGATGGCAGTAATGCTGTCCACCAGGCGTCGGGCTTTACCGCTTATGTAAGTGCCAAAATAGTCCCTAGCGGAGGACTCGCTAGCCCGTACTCCAGTGCCGAATAATGAAGGAGGGAAAGGAGTGGTTGCAGAGAAGCGAGGTCGACACCATCAAGAAGAACCTTGGATTTTTTGGTGGTTGATGACATGCACCCTTCTCGATACGGGATAAATCCGGTTGAAACAATGGCTCTTACCCAGATGTTATTGATGATGACTTGAAAAAAAAAAAAGAAATAAAAAGAGCAGCCAAAGTAAAAAAAAAAAGGGAAAAAGAAAAAAAAAAGCCGAGAAAAATAGCCCCACTTGGCAGACTCTGGTCTGATTGATCAATTCACTCCCTACTTGTGTATCCCGTTCCAATTGGCATGCCCCATCGTCGACGGTTGAACATCATTTTACCACTAGCACGCCGACGAGACGTAGCTAATTCCTTAGATCCCCTCCAAGGGACTGGGAAACACAGACCCTCCGGAAACAATGAAATTCACCAGACAATGGATCATCCCAAGTCAGCCCAATGACCGTCCAAATGTTATATTAATAATATTCTTACCTGCAAAGCCTTCATTCTGGGCATTATCTCGGCGCTCCTAGGCTGCTCCTCAGCACAGACCATGTGGCCAAATCCACTCAAATTATTCTTCTAGGCCAGCGAAGGTGTGGCCGCTTGGGGGGGAACCTTAAAGTGTAAAAGCCCCGAGGATTTTCACCATGTCTGATCTTGGGAAAATAAAGGTACCCGCTTGCCTTGTGGAGGGAATATCTATCTGACTATCGCCCACCCGAGTCGACGATCTTCTCTCCTTTCGTGGGAACTAACTGTGCTTTCTCCTACTTCATACTGCTTTCCACTCAATAATTTGCGATCAATTCGCTCCTGTGTCACTCTCTTTGAGCCTCCTGCCTGTCAATCGAAGACAGCCAGCCACACGTTGATTGCTGTGGTGTCCCACCTCCTTGTCGTTGGGTCTGCCATGCAGATCTGTCGCATGGCACTTGCAGGCACCACACTATGTGTCTTTTGTAGTGCTATCACGACCTTTTTGGAATCTTTTTGGGTATGACCTGCTCTCTTTCTCCATCTCATCTCTTCGAATCCCTCATACTGTCCCCCCCCCCCCCACATTTGTACCGTATACCTGAGCGATCAGTTCAGCTCTTCCTTGATGAGCTGGGCCTGGACCTGGGCCCCATGTGTCCAGAATTTTTGTAGACGGTCGGCGAGAACTGCAATTGCCACAATCCCGAAACATAAAAGATGGATACTGATACCTGGGTTAGTGAATACAACGATTAAGTGGAGCTTGGGTGATTAACCCACCTGGGGCACGTTCACTGTGTTCGATGACGCTCTCGAAGACTTATCTCTATCAATTCACTGCATTCACTCTTTCAACAAACAGTTCCTGACACTGCCATTTCATTCCTGTGACGAATTTTCTTGTCTCTTTTTTTTCTTCCGTTCCTTCTGCCGCCATACTGTTAGGTCGCCTTCGTCTATCTTTTCCATTTGCGAGATTCCGCCCTCCCACCCTTTTACTCATACGCACCAACTATTTTCCCTATTATCATACTCCTTTATTCTTTACAAACTATTCTTGAAGCAGATCTACAAAGGGTCGCAAAGTTTCTATACTTTCCCCAATGTGGCTCTCATCCCTGGTGGGAGTCATATGGCTCGGTGGGTTTCACGTTTCACCCTTTGATCCCATTTCGAGGGGCACCTATGCTGACTATATTTCACTCAGCGAGCTTGGGCCTCGGTCAGATCATCAATTACACGCCCTCTCATGGAACTGGCGTCACTTACAGCGTCAATATTCCCGATGAAACCGCTCTTTCGGGCGACGGTCCCATCTACATCCAGCTGAAGGCCCCCCACGATATCGAGTGGATGGCTTTGGGTACCGGTTCTAGAATGATATCTGGGTACATGTTCATCATCTATGCCGCTCCTAATAACAATGTTACCTTGTCCACTCGAAAGGCGATTGGCCCCGTCGAACCAGTCTATGATCCCGAAATTCAGGCAACTCTTCTCGACGGATCCGGCATTCGCGATGGATTCATTACGGCGAACATCCGCTGCGACAACTGTATGACACTTCGAAACGGGGATAGCATCTTGTCTAGCTCCAGTTCCTTTATTTGGAGCATGACTCATGGTGGTCCGCTTCACGGCGGTCCTTTCATATCATCCAATGTCTCGGAGACGATCTACAAGCACGACTGGCAAGGGATCTTCACCGTTGACATGACCAAAGCTGTGGGTGGCAGCTCTTCCAATCCGTTTACTAGCTCCGACTACGATGTTATCAATTACTCCTCCGACGCGAAACAGCAACAGGTCAATGATACCATTCTCCACAGAAAGCGTATTGCTCATGGTGTCATGACTTCGGTTGCTTTCGTTCTTCTTTTTCCCGGCTTTGCGCTTATCTTATACCTTTGGCCTCGTCGATACACTGTTATGTGGGTACACGCACCCCTGCAGCTTTTTGCTCTAGCCCTGGCATTGGCTGGTCTTGGAACTGGAATTTCCGTCTCTAAGGACCTCCGAGAACTCGGTGGTTATCACCCTGTCATAGGTTACGTTGCGATTGGGGGCGTGGTTATTCTGCAGCCAATTTTGGGTATTTTGCAGCATCTTCACTTCCGCAAGACCGCAGAAAGTTCCATGTACGGCGTCTCTCACCGTTGGCTTGGACGTCTGTTTTCCTCCTTGGGCATTATCAACGGCGGCATCGGCTTTTACTACGCGTACGGCAAGAACCCCGATATTCCCCCGGCATCTCCTATCTCCTATGGCGGAATCTGCGGTGGGGTGGGCATCATCTACGTTAGTGTCATCACCTGGAGGCATTACCGAAACAAGTCCAAGCTCAAGAAGGCCGCCAAAGCCAGACAGGATAAGGAGAACTCTTTGTTTTCGAAGAGTGAAAGTTCTCTTAACCAGGACCCGGAGCGTTCAGGTGATGTGGATATCTTTCGGGAGAAAGTGTGGCAGCCATGAGGTTACACAAGATATCACGATTGTAATCGAAATTTTTGCAGCGTTGTTTGGTCTCGCATGCTATGGAGTTATGAGCCAGTTTTTTGTGTGCCGTTCTGTTTCCAAATATTTGTGCATCTACCGTTGCTCTCTCTGTCCATGCAGATGCCCATTTCTCTTGTATCTATTTACATGAGCGCCTACTAGACATATTTATTTCTTTTCATGTACATTATGCAAACTGTTAGGACTGGCCGAATTTGGAGGCTGTCCTGTAGAGCATTGCTAGACTATGCCTGATAACTAATTACTATTTGTCGGATATCCAATTTCTTCTCAATTTTCTTTGTCAAGAGGGAATCATCAGGAGGTAACTTGATTGATTCGTTGAGTGGTTGGTCACTGAGGCGGAGGATGGTTAATGGTTAGTCAGCCAACAGCGGCCAACCTAGACAAGAGTCCGCCTGAAACCAACAGCAGTGGGATAACGATGATTATTGACGGAGCCTATCGAGATAACAATGGCTGCTTCAGTAAGCTGATCGAGTTAAATTCGACCTCCTTGTTATCCACTCTGTTTGGCGCATGTGGCTTTTGACCTTATCCTTCGACAACTCCCGATCCCTCCTCCCTCGCTTTGCCCAAACGACCAACCTTCCTCCGCGACGTCCTCCTTCCCCTCCCTCCCTTCGACCTCAGCGACGATTCTAGCACGTTTGAACAATACCGACATCGATACCCAGCCATCCCGGTTGCCCCCCCCCCCCTTGTGATCCCGTTCTTATACCCAATGCGGCCCTCGATCTTGCATCTTATTCCCGACCGGTGATAGGCACGCCTTGCTTACGGCTTGATGGAGATCTATGGCGTCCGAATATAACTCAGGGTTCTCCGCGACGTCGATTCAGCACCGCAATGTGGATGAGGGTCGATCACTTTCGAGCCAGGATGGCGGCTCTGCGGAAAGTAGCTGGCCGGGACCTCTCTCGCGATCTGTCCGAAATGCTCGCTCGGAGTCTGGAGGTAGTTCGACCATTGGCCCGCGGGGAGGTTCTCTGGCCCCCTCTCTCGGGGGTCCTGGCAGCTTCAGCTCCGAACTCAAGAGCATGAAGTCATCGCGGAGTACCACACCCCGACCCGATCCACGACCGGAAGGCGCGTATGCACGACGACCAAGCAGCAATTTCGAGCACGATGAACCGCCGAACACGGAGGAGCGCCAGGCCGTGATCCGGGATAAGATCGCCAAGGAAATGAAGATCAAGACAGGGACGGAGAATATGCTGGAGGCCTTACTCGCAAAGAACCCCAAGCAAACAAAAGATCAGAGATTAAGGGTGGAATCGGAATTAAGTTCGTCCAATCGCAAGCTCGCGGAGCTGCATCATGAACTGGAGGAGGAATTGCTACGTGCGCAGGCGCCCTCGACTCCTCCTCGAAGTCGTTTGTCGAGTTTGTTCCAGGGGAGTTCGATGCGATCGCCGTCGCGCAACAACATGCCGGATGTTGACCAGCTAGAGGATGGAGAGGCGGAGATGGAATCGCCCACATATGTTCTCGGGGAAACTCTCCAGGCTCTGGAGATCGAAGGAATGTCACCCGATTACTACGTCGAGCGTGCGAATAGTCTAGTGGAACTTTTTAAACGACATCCGACCTTGAAGTATGACCTCGCTTGGTCGGTTTTTGGTCTACGTGTTCAGGTAATGCTTCTGAGCGACAGCAAGGAGGTTGTGGCGGCTGGGTACCGGTTAACTCGTTATGCCATTGCGGATCGGAAATCCCTCCAGATTATTCGCTCTCTGCACACGGACGAACTCGTAATCTTGTCATTGATCAAGGAAAGCAAAGCCAACATTGAGCGGGAGCAGGCTCTGAAGTTTGTCCGCGGCTTCCTAGACGTGAAAGATGGCGTAAAGGAAATCTCACGCGCCGTAGTACGGACGATCGTCTGTGTCGCTGAGCATCCGGAAGATCGCCTGCGAAACATCTCACTCATGACTCTTGCGGAGATTCTGGTTAAAGATCCACAGCTACTAGCATATGCTGGTGGGTTTTCTCCGTTACACGACGCTTTAGCCGAAGGGACATTCGGCGCATCTGAAAGTCTGATAGCGAGTTTCCTTCACGTTCTTGACACACCACACAGCAGGACACACTTGCAAGGAGGGTGTGAGCTTGAGGCTGTTCTTGCACCATTCACTGACTCTTTATCGGATACCGTCCGCAGTGGTCGCCTGCAGTCCTCAGCGAAAGCCATTTCTGCGATGCTGAAAACCTGGCCGGGGCTGTTGATACTCGCAAGAAATAGGGCAAAGCCGCTGCAGTCTCTATTGGACTCGTTACAATACCCGGACCCCCTGGCAAGAGAACTCATTATGGAGTTATTATTCGATGCTTTGAGGATAAAGCCGCCGTCATGGTCGGGGTCCTTTCTCGCCGGTCGTAGACTTACGACCTATGGCAGAGTCAATCTTAAGTCGCAGCCCGGCATGAAGCAGATTCGAGAGTTTCATGATACCAATGAGGATAAATTCGACCTAACAGCACATTTTTCAACGCTCATCCTTGCAACTCTAATAGACGCTGGACTTCCGAAGGTTCGACTCCCTGAAGATCTGCCCTTTGTTCTTATCACTAACAGCGGATAGGCTCTCTGTGACCTTATTGAGGAGGAAACAGATTCGTCTGCTCGGAGAAAAGCTACTTTGCTTTTGACGGAAGTTTTGAAGCTAGCTCACCACTCACTTCCTCAAGGCGTTAGTGCAAAACTCCAGGTTCTTCCACACCTAGTAACGCCTGCGATACATTTTCACGTTGAAAATCATGATGTTGCAACATCAACCATCTATCAGATAGAGAGCATCAACAGAACATTGGCCCGCTCTATAGGGAGTAGCTTTCCCAATGGGGTCGGAAGATACAGTGTGGATGCCGACATTTCTGCCTCTCTCTTGTCTGGGGATCAAAACAAAGATAAACTGAGTCCCGCCATTGATGAGACTCAATTTCGCAACGCAATCATAGAAACGCACATCCTGAACACCGTCAACTATCTCAAGTGGAAATGGGACCTGATCCACCGCATCGTGGAAGGCCCTTTAACGAATCCCAAGAGGCTTGATGAGGCAATCAAAGGCTCGAAGTTCATGAAGCGGCTTATGGGGTTCTATCGACCTTTCAAGTATCGATTCTCAATGCTCCCCAACACTAAAGCAAACCAACGCTATGTCCGAACTGGGTGTGCGTTAATGCGCACCCTCGTGCAAACCCCTGAGGGAACTAAATACCTCGCTGAAAACAAATTCTTGAGACAGGTCGCTGAGTGCCTGGCTCAGGTTGACCACATGAGTGGGTTAACCTCGACATCCCCGCTGTTCTCGCGGGATCAAATGACCACCACGCTGAGTGGGGGCTACTTCGCAATGCTGGGGACGCTCAGTGCAGATGCGAATGGGCTTGCCATGATGGAGAGGTGGCACATGCTCAACATGTTCTATCATATCATTGAGCTCCGGGATCGCGATGATCTGATACAAACCCTTCTGGGGAACATGGACTACACGAAAGGAAGTCATCTCCGAGTCATGCTCTCCAAGGCTCTGACCACTAGCTCCAAGGAGATCCGTATATTTGTGACAAGGCTTCTTCGAAAGTATACCGTAGGCAACATCCCACTCCAGTCCCATATGTCCGTTGGCAATGCGGACTGGGTGATCAAGCTTCTGGTGACGCAGTTGTACGACCCAGATGTGGCTGTATGTCAGGTAGCTGTGAAGATTCTTGAGGAGGCGTGCAATCAGCGCGACTATCTTGAGTATGTTGTCAAATGTCGGCCTTCTTTAGACCACCTCGGTGAAATCGGTGCACCCTTGCTTCTACGATTTCTGTCAACCTCGGTAGGCTATCATTACCTAGACGGCCTCGACTACATTACGCAGGAGATGGACGATTGGTTTCTCGGCCGGAACGACGCCTATGTGGGCCTTGTGGAAGCTGCCCTCTCTCGGGCCTATGTTGACCAACAACCACGACGGAGTAGCTTTGTACCGGAGGATTTGGTAGATCTGCAGGATATCGGACTGGTACCACCGCATTTCTACAGAGAACTTGCTCGGACGGCAGAGGGCTGTAAACTCCTAGAGCAGTCGGGGCATTTCAACGAATTCGCATGGACAATTCGAGACTTTAGGCTGAGTGAAGAGGACAACGAGGCGCTTTTGAAAGTTAAAGGCTGTCTGTGGGCCGTTGGGAATGTCGGCTCAATGGAGCTTGGTGCACCGTTTCTTGAACTGGACCTTGTCCAGTATATCGTCAAAATAGCGGAATGCGCGGAGGTTCTGACGATGAGGGGAACCGCTTTCTTTGTGTTGGGCTTGGTCTCTCGTAGTCGACATGGTCTCCGGGTTTTGAGAGAAGCGGGATGGGACTCTGCTGTTGATCAGAAGGGGAACTCTTTGGGTTTGAGTCTTCCTACAGATTTCAACAAGCTCTTTTTGGTATGTTGACATTTTTTTTCCCTGTGGAATTGTTTACACTACTGACCTTATTTCCCTGTAGGTCGACTTCCCCTCCTTCTCCAGACCAATTGAGTCAAAGCGCAGCTCCCAGGAGAAGTTCAAAGCTGCTACGCTGGATCCAGATCCCGTCAACAAAAAGATCCTAAAGCTGATCGTCGACATGGGCAATACGGTTCTCTCCAAGAGAGCGGCGGCTGATCTTCATAGGTGGGCTAAGTCTTTCTCGCCACTAATCTCCTTTCGTATGCTAATACGGCGTGAACCTAAAGCATCAAGTCCAAACAGCCCGAGCGATTCCATCAGCCCCATCTTTTTCGCAAGACGCTTAGTATCCTCGAAAGCCATCATTTTCGGTTACCCGCTCGACGATTCGCTCTTGATCTGTTCGATAAGAGTGTGATGCGGCGGATAGTGATCGAAGACGACTCCGACTCTGACTTCGAAGCGACGTCGTCTCAAGAATCGGGATAAGCACCGACTCCTGGCAGTTGTTCTCTGGCCTTCCCCAATCTATCTGCATCCTTCCATCTACCTCTCTTATTTCTCTTTTATACGACGTTGAACGGCTTCGATCATGAGTAATGAAAGAATGCTAACATCACTGATCAATATTCCCGACTTATCCAAGATTCCTCCATTTTTGGGTAAAAAGATTCTAGCCAAGGGTGGGTATCTTTCCATATTCGGGGTTGGGTGGGCAGTTTTCTTTTTTCTCCTTGCTTCCTTTCTTCACTTTTGGATTTCGTGGTTCTTGTCCCGGCTATGCATGATGAAATATCCTCTGCCTGATTTATTGCGGATGTCTGTACATACTAAAATACGTTTCACGAGGAACCCGGCCAAGTGTTTGCATTTTACCTTTAGCGCGGGTCTTTTTTCCCCCCTTTTCTTTTCATGGGTCTAAGCAAATGAATGAGAATAAGAAATTCATGGATTATTTTTTGAGTCGGATTTACCTCGAAAAAGGGATACTCACTACTAATGGATCATTCTGGAGAAATAATCCTGGGGAAGCTATCACCAAGCCATAAATCAATCAATGCAGGCAGTTCTTCTTCTTTGCTTTCAATGGGTCTAAGCAAAATCAATAAGGACAAGAAATTCATGGATTTATAAAATTTAATAAAATTATATAATTTATTCATTATTCTAAAATTTATAGATTTATGGGTTCAGAGAAATCTATAAATTTTGATTTAAATAAAAAATCTAAACCTCTTATGGGTTAGAATTTCATAAACTTGAATCTACTATAGATCAAGAATCTTAGCCCTAAATCTATCCTATGTGCGTTGAGCGGCACTCTGAATCCCTCTCTGGTCAATTGCTCGTGTGAAGCTGAGGTCCAAATCTGCCTTAGGTCGCAAATCGCGGGCGAAGGCGTTGGCAGCATCGCTGTTCGCATCCTTCACCTCAGTGTCTACTCCGAGATGAATAAGAAGGCGGATTGCATTCGTCTTTCTCTGCTCTGTTGCCACGTGCAGCGCAGTCCCTAAGCTCATAGGAAGGAATCGCATCAATGTCGGGCCATCCTGACACATTGTCGCGTTCAAAGGGGCGCCTCTTTCGACGAGCAGGCAAATGACATCTTCAAGCTCCTCGTCTCGACAAACGGCATACTGAAGAAGTTGTCCTTTTACCACATCCCCTCCACGGTCCAGCAGTAGTTCGATGACACTCAGGCATGCAGTTCGAACAGCATAGGACAACGAGGTACAGTCTACCTTAAATCCTTGGAAATTATTATCAGCGCACAAAGAACGCAATTCCTTCATTGTGGCTGTTGCAGTTCCACAAGGAATTGGGAACCCACCATGGTTGGTGAGTTCCGCTTCTGGAAGAAGCCGGATATCCAAGGGGACGAAGATGATTTTTAGTATTGTGCTGGGCTGCCTGTAGGGTTAGAAGGAAAGCAGGGCAACCCAGTTGTTTAAATATCTGTATTACAGTGGTTGATGTGAACCCAGGTGTCTCTTGTAGATGTCGTCTTTCCTGGATTCGGTATTGTCTCTGCCCCCGCACAGCAGCTGCTTGACAGGAACTTAGACAGCTACACCCGGCTCCTTTGTACCTTGGGTGGCCTTGTCCTCTTTGTTCGCTATACAGTACGCTATGTTGGGGATCTAGTGAAGAGCCACTTCAGTTTGAAGTCTTTTTCCTGTGATAGAATAAATCTAACAGATGCATTCTAGTCTCTTGGTAAGGAACAGGCAATGCGGCCTTATTTTATTTTATTTTTTCCTTTCTTTTCTTGAAGAATGCAAATATGTACTAACCCCAGATGTCGAATGCAGTAAAAAAAAAAGAAAGGAGCTGAGACTAGGTTGCATTGGCCTCTAATTCTTCATGCAGACCAAAATACCCAGTTTAACTTCCTGCAGGGTTCTAGCCAGATACTCGCAGCAGGCGGATTCGCAATCGACGATCCAAGGGCGATCTATTGATTTTCCATGTGGCAGGCTGGCTGGTTACCGAAGCGGACGCTCAAGGAATGATGATCATCTCAATAATAAGATAACCACTGTAGTACTACCTATTGTGGCAAATGTCATTCTCAAGGTTCATGCTTATGCAACCCACGTTGTCGTAACTAATTACTTTGCATCTCCCTAGATGATCGATCAAGGGAGAGTCAAATGAAGCTTAGGAGTGGACAGGTAGTACGGAGTACCTTCTTTCCGATCTACCATTACATATATACCTCTCTAGAGCCTCTGATCATTGGATGTGATCCGAAGCTATTTTCTATCGGATGTTCTGCAGGAAGTAATTCTCTGGGGATACTCGGGAGGATGGGTTGCACAATCAGCAGTATCTTGCTTCTAGGGGTGAGACTGACTAATGTTGGACAGGTTGATCTTCATTCGCTTAGAATAATAGGGCTTTGCCTTGAATTATATGGTCAATGGGAAGGACGTGCCTCGTTACGAGTAGTAAATAAAAATAATAATAATAGGCGGGTGGTAATCCCCTAATAATGAATTTCTCAAAAAGGTAGAAATGCCCGCGTTTTGCCCGACAGGGTGGTTTGCCGCTAACCACAAAATCGCCAGTAAGTAATATCAATGCTGGGTCTAGAAGGATTGTGGAAAGATCATCCGGGGTGAAGCCGAGGAGGGTCATTTTATTCAGGCATACTATTTTTCTCACTTTCCCTCAAAGAAGAAAGACAGCTGAGTCTTATGAATCACGACTCTGAACCTGGATGGTGATTCAAGGGCTATTCCTTTACCCTTTCCTCCCCACACATTAATCTTATAACAATATTATTATTCGAGGAATTACGCGGAGCTCCTTTCCGTGCCCCGTGTTTTTGTCCTCCCCAGACCAAAAGTGAGGCTGTTTTCCTCCCTCTTTCCCGGACCGTCATTTCAATATCCGATCGGACCAAGGCTGAAGTAAAAGCACACTTTGATTTCCCGGCGTGTCTCCGATGGAGGTAATTGAGTAGAAATCGAGAATAATAAAACCTGAATTTATCCCGTCCTACCCCAGGTTTTCTTTTCTTCTTTATCCCCCCAAGATCATCAATCTACAGCATTCCCCAACTTCCTAGGTCTCACATCCCCACAAGTAAGGACTCCCTCAAGACACCCTAGATGTGAATGTTACATTTACGTCCTCTACTCCTTCCTAGTTCAGAATGCTGCCTTCTGTTGTTTCTTCCCCCCCCCAGTTTGTTCGTTCGGGGATGTTCGGTTTTCTCCTGCTAACCCAAGTATATAGATCTAAATCTTCGTTCCTCCTTCACACACCCAAAGCCAACCCATCCGAAACTCTCAACTCAACCGAAAAAGTCCTCTTTTTACGAAACCTATATAAAACAATACTTATATAAACTTATACCACAAAATGACCCTCCCAATGTGTCCCACCCCCCGTCGTCCCGCAACCCTCACCCTCTCCACCTTCGACCAGGACATCTCCCGCGCTATTAAAGCGTCCATACCAATCCCCAAGTCTATCTCCTTCGATCTCAAACCCCAGGAGACATGCTTCGATTATCCTCCCCCTCCGCCCCCAACTCCGGTGGGATTCCACAACAAGCCTCTGGAGAAGGTTCTATAAACACTCTTCGGAGAGAGCAAAGATTCGATTTGATCATACCTTTTCATACGGGTGGCTGGCCTTTTTTTTTTCCTTTTGGCCTGCCCTCGATGCTTTGTTGACAGGGTTTCTTTTGGGAGTTAGAGGTTCTTGGGGTTTGCGTTGTTTTAGGGCGTTATAGAACTGGGACTGGCGATTTGGCGTTTGTACTAACTATACCACCTTACCTACTAGTAGTAGGTACTGTAGTACTTTGTTACTTTGTTACTTTGTTGGGATGTATTGTGCTAGAGATTAATTGGTTTCGGAGGGAACTAGGATATATGAGGTACCTACGTATGTGTACGGTAGCGACCTATATTTGTTAGATTAATTCTATAGACAGTTTTTGGCCGTCCTGTTATATACTCATGCAAAAGCAGACATCAGCCAACTTCATCATTATACAGTAAATTATACTACATCTAAACAAAGCAAGCGTATATAAGCTGAGAATAAATACTAGTATCTATATTCTATGGTGAAGAAATGCCATGCCATTGTGGTACAGTCCACGTGCCCACCAAGTACCTTACCGGATTAATGTCACATCATGGATCCAGAATTCCAGAGTCCATTTCTTTTTTCTCTCCTTTCTGTGCTCTTCTTTGTCTTTCTCCATCACTCACTCAATACCTAATTCATGCCTTGTGCTTCCCATCCCCTGCCTATAAACGGATGAATGAGGGATAACGCATGGTGGACCTCGGATAAATGGCGGGATTCAGGTGTCTCCGGCTTAAAAGAGAATAGGGAGGTAAATACTAAATCAGGCCCCCCCTCCGTTCTCGAAACTTGTCAGCTCACCAGTGCAGTGGAAACCCGCTCTTGATATCGATCGAATTTAAACTACATGATAAACGAATCTAGGAATCGCTGCAAATAATTGTTAAATTTATTTACTTACATCTTGTCTTACTTGAAATCATCCATCAACCCTCTCCATGGAAGATGCGGTGGGTTCTCCGCACGGAGACCACTCCTCCCTCTCCGTCAGAAGCTCTCTGGGACCCCTAGACTCTCCGAAATCCCCCACGCCCAGCCCTGTACCGGGCCCCTCCATTCCAGCTCATGCGGTTGTCCGGTTGATTCAGTGCTCACGATGCTCGCTTCCGTTTCGTACACCGCTTCGAATGCCCTGCGGAAACACGCTATGCCGGAATTGTCTGCCGCCGATTCGTCCCCGGACGGGGGTTTCATATCCGGCCAACGAGGATCGGAAACAAGGTTTTACTTGCTTCTGGGGGAGAGAGGAGTGCGGCGGTGATCACTGTCTCGGGGATTGCGGTGCGGATGTCTTGTTGACGCGTCTGGTTGATGTATTTGACGAGGTTCTCACGGGTGATTCCGGGACCGCGTCGGGTTCGGCCTATGGGGATGGGGCCGTGTATAGGGTCAATTGGGAACTATCTGGGAAAGGCCACAGTACACCGCTCATGAAGAGCGCAGATGTTGGGCCGGATGTGCTTGGAGGGGTCTATGGTTTGGCGAAACGAGGGCAGTTCGACTATGCTGCCTCGGGGGTTTACTACGAGCCTTCCGAGGCTGCCGGCTACGGCAGAGAAACTCGGACGCTGGAAAAGCTGAAAGCAGCGGTGCGGAATGAGCTGGACTGCCAGGTCTGCTATTCGCTCATCGTGGACCCGTTGACAACCTTCTGCGGGCATACGTTCTGTCGCAGCTGCGTCGCGATGGCTATCAGCCATAGCGATCTCTGTCCGATATGTCGACGGAAATTAAATATGTCCTCGGCGGTACAGTCCGAGCGTGTCAACAAGAGGATTTCGGATCTCATCGAGGCTTTTATTCCCAAGGAGCTCGCCGCAAGGCGGGAGGAATTGGGACCTGATGCAGATGCAGAGAATGAGAGCAAAGTACCCTTATTCATGACGTCACTCGCATTTCCGACCATGCCCATTTTCTTACATATTTTTGAGCCGCGATATCGCCTTATGATGCGAAGAGTGATGCAAAGAAGAGACCGTAGATTCGGAATGGTTATGCCCAACCGGTCTGGCCGACCTCAGCAGGAACTCGGAAGGTCTCCATTCATGCAGTATGGTACGCTGCTAGCAATCGATAGGTATGAATTGCTTCCCGACGGGAGAAGTTTGGTGATCGCTACCGGAGTATCGCGCTTCCGGGTGGTCAGGTCGGAGCTAGTCGATGGCTACTTTGTAGGTAGAGTACAGCGAGTTGACGACGTTTCGATTTCGGAAGAGGAGGCGCAAGAATCAATGGAGACGTCATCTATTATTGACTCGTCGTCCTCCACAAGGACCAGCCTTGCTAACCGGCCATTGGAATCCTTGTCAACCCAGGAGTTGTTCCAGGTAGGGGTGGATTTCGTCCTTAGACAGCGCCGGAAAGGAGCAGGATGGCTTCATCCCCGTGTCCTGCTCGCGTACGGGTCATTGCCAACGGATCCCGCGCAATTTCCCTGGTGGTTTGCCACCATCCTACCTGTCTGGGAGGAGGAGAAATACGCATTGCTGGCGACCACCACGGTGAGGCAGAGGCTCAAAATTACTACAGGGTGGATTAGACGCCTGGAGTCTCGAGACTGGTATGTACATCCCCCATTTCCTGAAACCTTAGAACGAGAATGTTATGAAGCTTCTCTTCTGTGCTCACTTGAAATTGTTCTTACAAGGTTCACTCGCCCTCGTCCAACCATCTATGCTGTCTTATGACTAGCCGTCCCTCTTCTCATCTTCACCATTATTTCCATGGCAATTGGTTCGGGGTCGTCATTTATCTACCGGTCTAACAGGGTTGTCACCTCGTTCAGACCCTTCTCCATGTCGGTCTCGATATCTTTTGGATCCAGCAGAACAGTCTCCCATTTCAACCAGCAGAGGTTGGAATCAGAAGATGGTTCTGGATCGTCCGTATCTCAAACCATGGTAATCGGTCTGTTTCTTGCCATCTTTGCGACGCAAATGGCGGCCCATGCTGTTCAAGTGGTGAGAGCCCGACAACAAGACCGGGTCCAGGTCGCTCAGCCGACACAACAAATTCAGACAGAGCAAGGACGACCCGGAGTGCCTACGGAGACTGAAGATGAAGTTGAGGGACCAAACCATGATCCTGCCAGAAACACTGATGCAGGCGGAGATACATGATGAATGCTCGAAATGTTAAAAGCATTCCTCCAACCAAACGTAACCAAATCGGCAGCCTTGCTGTACTCAACGACGCTGTACTCGGCGAAAAAAATACCTGATCGTGCGTACCTTGCACCCAGGCTACTTTAGCCACTTCCTTCTTGAACCCTCCAGTGTATTCTCGGCGGTTACAATTTACGACATTAGCGCTTGTTATGACGTGCGACTGGAAGTCAGGTTTGAAAGCCCACTAAGTAGGGTCTAGGCGATCATCGTGATTGTCTGATGACGATTGTGTTCTTGAAAATCAGCAATAAGCGCTGGCTGGTTCTGCCTCTATGAAAGCTCCTGTTTGGAGATTTGGGCAGGCGGGTAGGTGGAATGAAATTACTTTGGGGGAGCTGTAGGATTTATGTATGGTGAGCTTTAGAAGTGCAATGCGAACCGGTGATTGCTAGCAGCTCCCTCGTTGTCGATGATAATCCGACGATCCTAGCGTTGGCGCTAGTCACTCGACATGTTACTGCCTTTGTGATAGGGGCATGGTGAGAGCGCGATTGGCCGCATCACTAATTAAAGAAGAAATATTATCGCCCTGGGTGAGCGGAGAGCCTTGTAGGCAATAGTGGGAATCGACCCTGGCTCATGGATGTTGGAGCCAGCCTTCTGACTTGTCCAACGCCACCAACCAGGTAACCAACAGAACAGCAAATTGTTGTCGTTGGTCGCCCAATTGCCCTGGCTGTTGGGGTTTGAATTAGAGGCACCAGATGCATGCCTCATCTTTCGCGCTTCGCTTGTTGGTGTCTGGGATCTTAATTTTTCAAAAAGAGGGCGGGGAAGAGGGGGGTTCGAGCCTTATGGTCGATGTCGAGTATATATAAGTAATCGTCTTCCTCCAGCCATTATTATCTTCTGCAAGGTCCATCTGCAGGCGTTCTTCATTGAGTCTGCAACTGGTTATCAGATCTGTAGGTTGCTTAAAAAGTTATTCGAGTGTGTTTTAGCAGGGACAGTTTCTTTAACTACTAATCGTGAGAGAAGAGGGGAAAGTGAGAGATAGATAAGGCAAGAAGAAGAAGAAGAAAGGGACAAGAGAAAAAGAAAGAAAAAAATTCAGGAGCCAGCTGTCGATCGCAGTTGCAGTCCCAATGTGGGGTGACGTTGAGATAGACAAGAAAAAGTACTTTTTTTTCTTTCTTTTGAGCACAATTCTTCCCCTCCTTCTCCATCCCCTCCTCCCTTCTCACTTTCACTCTTTCCTCTATCTTTCGGTCAGTCCCTAGTGGGGACTTTTTATCTGACTGGAAGCTACAGTTATTTAGATTCTAGCACAGTGTCTAGAGGTTGGTACTCTCCTAACCCCTATCTCGCAACTACTCAATACTATCAGGAACTAGCGGTTGATCATTTGGACCTCACTAATCGAGCTACTGCTAGATAAACGGACCACGATGTCATCGTTTATCAAAGTTGAAACTCAATCCGTGGAAACTCCATTTCGAAAGTGAGTGCTCCTTCTCTCAAAATCCGGGCCTTCCCCCTTACTCTACACATAACATCGCGTTGTGTGGCGCAATTTGCTTGGTCCTTTTTGTCCCTCTCGCATCTCTCTGGCTGGGAGCTTTGACCTTGACGAATTCCTTGCCGCAATGAACCAGAAAAACGCGCCGCTGATCCATTTTGATAGTGGAAGCGCTGTGAGTAGCACATAACCATCCTTCCCTCTCCCGGCAAAGCCTGATTCCTTAACGCGTGCGGAATTTCCTAAGGACAACAAATACTCGACCCCAGATTCAGTCACAATCTCCAATTCAGAATACCAACGTTTGGTGAGTGGTGATGGCGTGGTTCAAGCTATGCGGATGTTCTATTTACGGTCCCCACCGCTAACCCACCTATGAGAACAGCTCCGAGCTTCCCACCATTTCAGTAGGTTCCCTTTCCGTCGATTTCACGAAATTTGTTCAATCGCGGTTTTCTAATATGACTCGTAGCAAAACTAAAGGACTCGCTTCTGAACGGGGGACTATCTCAGGAGACGCTTGATGTGGGGGAACATACTCATTGTGGAGCCAGGGATAGGTTTGCTAATCCACTCCCCAGATCTTGATATACGGCGCCCCACCCACTCCATCCAATGCCCACGGCAATGGCTGCGAACTATACCCTGAGAATCGACCCAATGATGGGAGCCCCGACGCAGCGTTTGGGAACGATCATCACCGCCAGAAGGAGAACTATAGGCTGGTTGGGGGATTCGATGACGATGAGGATATGTTGACTGACGCTCGAAGCGATGAAAAAGACGACTACGGGGAGTCCTCGAGAAGCACTGAGTCGTCCTCCGCCCAGTGCGATCAGCGCACCGTTCTAATTCGGGGATTACCGGACCGGGTCATGCACAAAGATGTTGTTGATACTGTGAAGGGCGGCGCTCTTCTGCATATTTACCTTCGAGCACGGGATCATACTGCAAGTGTTTCATTTGTTGAAGAAGCCGCTGCGCAGGAATTCCTGCAGCACACGAAAACCTACGGTCTCTACGTGACTGGAAGGAGAGTTAGTAGCTTCACGTGGTGCAGCACTGAAACTGAAATTGACACTCATTATAGGTTGAAGTTGGGTGGAATGATCGCCAGTTCTATCTGCCACCATTCGTCAGGTCGAAGATTAACAATGGGGCCTCTCGGAATCTGATGATCCAAAACTGCAACCCCAATATCACTGAGGGACTGATCCGTAGCGACCTAGAGAATATTCACAACCTGATCGTGATCTCTGTGAAGTTCAAACACGGCACTGCGTACGTATCGACCAACTCCGTCCACAATGCGCTCTTCGCGCGATCTTGTATGATGTCGAGGTTCACATACAAGGGAATGAGGATTTCATTCTACCCAGATGAATGTAAAGAGCCGCTTACAAAGATCCCCACCGGACCGAAGAAGGATTATTCGGCGCCTGCGAAAAAGCCCGTCCCGGTTCCGAATCGCTTCCATCTTCTTTCCCTTGATGGATCCGAGGATGATGATGACAGCGAAGACTACCATGACAGACTGAGCACTAACCTTCCTGACAGTATTTGCTGGGCAGACAATAGCGTTTCAGCATAAACTGTCTTCTTCTATTTCGTTTCTATTCCATTTTCACCATACTGCTATTTTAATCATCTTCTTTTGTCCTTTTCTACAGCGGTCATCATGTTCAGCACGTGCGGCTGGAGGTACATCACTTCGTTCCATCTGTTGTTATTCTAGCGGCACATTTCATACGGGGAGGGTTCTAGGGCAAATTGCGATTAGAAATTGTTTAAATCGAAGGCTGGTACTTCGGGAATCTTGTTGTGATAGAGGTAGGCCTGTGTAGTACGAAAACACATTTCTCGGATGACGAGAGACATCTACAGTTAGGGAAAGAGATAACCAAGCCTTCGGACGGCGATCCAGGATTTGTCAAGGTAGAAGCATCTCTCTCATCGTGACTAAACCCCGGGCGGAGGTAAGGACCGCACGCAAGAATAAGTTATGACGTGAAAAAAAGGGAAAAAATTGCGTGATATTTCAGATTTCCTGGCCTATACTAGTTTCCATGCGCCAGTTTTCTTCATCACCACCCCAACCTCGACTGAAGCAATCATCACAAATTGCCCCAGTCAAGGAGAGGGGAACAACCCACACCGCATCGCATCCGCATCCGTATCGCAAGCCTCAACGGATGCGATCCAAAGACACCGAAACCCATTTGCACCGCAATTTCCGAGTCCCTTTCTTCCTTTCTTTTGATAAGAAATTTCTCTTTTTTCCTCTCATATAAAAATTTTTAGGTAGTTGACATCACATAAAAAGAAAAAGAAAAGAAAAAGTTGTAGTCGAAAGGGGGAGCCGAAATTCGTTGTTTAACGGTAAGATTTCTGGTACCTGGCACGGGCACCACGACCACCGAACTTCTTGGGCTCCGTGCGGCGATTATCGGCAACGAGCAATGTGCGGTCGTACTGAACAAAGGCCTGCTTCAGCTGGTTCTTGGAGTGCTCATCGACGTACTTCTGGTAGTAGGCGACGAGGGACTTGGCGATGGCCTGGCGGATGGCGTAGATCTGGGAAGTGTGACCACCACCAGTGACGCGGACGCGGATGTCGACACCGGCGAACTTGTCGGCACCGACGATGAGGAGGGGCTCGTAGACCTTTATTTAATGATTTCCGTGTCAATTTTTTGCTTGAACTTGTTTTTGGCATGAGGAACAGGGGGTGTGTGTGTACCTTGAAGCGGAGGATCTCAGGCTGGACCAGGGAGAGAGGCTGGCCGTTAACCTTGATGAGACCCTTTCCTTGCTGTTGGGACAAGTTAGTTGCATTTGTTCCCGTTTTTGCAAAAATTCGAGTGTGACAATCAAAGGGAAGGAATGAAGTGTGTTGCGCTGGCGTATTGGATTCCCATCTCTTTTTAATTCTTTTGTCTCTTTTTTCCCTTCTTTCTGTCTGTCTGACTGTCAAGTCGTTCCCCAATCCCGAACCGTCTCCCATATATAAATCCCCAAGACAAATTCCCAAATCGAATAGCCAACAAAATCCAAGGCGTGAAATAAACAGATAGAAAAACTCATTCTCCTCGTACCTTGCAGTGGGCGACAGCGGTAGCTATTCAACATTTTCCCTCGTTAGCCAACTTTTCCTGCAACCACCATCCCGTTCGATACAGGAACAGAAAAAGGCAAAACTCACCCGTCTTCTTCTTGCCGAAGCATTGCACACTCGGGACGGAAGCCATGGTGAATAAATTGGCCCTTGTCGGTGTCGAAGGGGGGGAGGAGCGTGCTGAAGAGGGGGGGGGTGGGAAGTTGTCGTTGTCGTCGGCACAATCTTTCGATAGCAGCGTCGTCTCGCACACACACACAGTCGACCACAAATTCCGTGCGGGCTGACTTCGCTTAGCGTCATGCCGCTAAGCCTGTTTGGGGTGGAGTGGTTGTAGGGCTTGAGTATTGGTCACGTGGGGCATGTGGACCGATCGGGGGCCGAAAAGTTCCGGGGGTGAGTTTGATGGTTGGAGGAAGTTTGCCTTAGCTAGGTGTTTATTTGAGAGCAACCAGGTATCAATTTGCGATCAGGACCCTGGGATTGGGCAAGAAGGAACGGAAATCATGTCTCAGACGGTTGGAAAGGTATTAACTTCTATTTAATCTCAATGATTGAGCGCTCCCCCCTTTGATTTGTTTGCCAATTGCTAATGTCTGGGTTGATATCTTCCAGACCCGTCTCGCCTACTCCCGAACATGGCACTACGTCGATGTCGGCGCAGACCCTAGGAGTCTCGGTCGACTGGCCTCATCCATTGCCCTCACCCTGATGGGCAAGAATAAGCCCATCTACGACCCGTCCACCGACTGCGGCGACTATGTGGTGGCGGTGGGATGCAACGACCTCCGCACGACGGGGAAGAAGCGGTTCCAGAAGAAGTACTACACGCATACGACGCGCCCGGGTAGTCTGCGCTCCATGACGATGGACAAGATGTTTGAGAAATGGGGTGGTGGTGAGGTTCTGCGCAGAGCGGTTCGGGGGATGTTGCCCAAGAATCGGTTGAGGGATAAGCGGTTGGCGAGGTTGAAGAGTACGTTCTCCCCTTCCCTCGTCATTCTCGGCTGAGTTGAAAAAGGTGTTTTTTTTTATTCCGGAACTAACTAGGTGCAGCGTTCGAGGGTCTTGCTCATCCGTACAAGGAGAATATCGTCAAGATCGGTACTCAGTCAACTATTGGGAATCTGCCCGAGGTGCAGCAGGCTTTTCAGAATGCAAAGGCGGCGTCGGAGTAAATCCGGGAATTGTCTAGATGCTCTATTCTTTGCTTCCTTTCTGTTGTTCAAATAGATACCAGCAACAGTGTGTTGTTTTCAACCTGTACTTTATACATGTGTATTTTCTTCTTAACTTGTGATATTATGTCTAGCGCATGGGTGGGAGTTTTGTTTGGAAAAATTCAACAACTTTGTTGACAGCATCATGCTTGTTTTCTCTCTTCTCGAGAAGATTCTACAGCTTACTTTGAGAATAAAACTACTTGGTTATATAGTTGGTGGAGATAGAAACTGTAGTCTGAAAGTAAAATTCAATGCTTTATCCGCTATATACATGATGCCTGCCAACTCCATATGGAAATAAACGAAACAAAACGCGATACACTATTTACAGCTTGGCCTTGGCGTTCCAGAGGCCAGATGACCGGCCAACAGTGCATTTGATCAATCCGTTGGGGCCGGATTGGGGAGCATACACCTCGGCATCCTTGCCGGTGTTCTTCAGGCCCTTGTGCCAACTCAGGTCTGGAAGAAAAGGAAAGTTAGTTATCATAACAGAAAAACATCAAAGCATACAAAATGATCAACTTACCAACTTCAAAGTAGTGCTTGTTGGGCAGAGAGTACTCAACCGTCTCGAGCAGCGGCTGGAAAGCCAGGATCTGCTCGGCCATCTTGTACATGGTGTTCTGCACACTGGCACTGTTATCCTCCGCAAAAGTCTTGAGGGTGATATCCCTCGCGGCCTGCCAGGTGGCGTCGAACTTGGGGATGTTGGCCCGGACCTCGTCGAGGCCGGTGAAGCGCCTCCACTGCCAGGTCGCCTCAACATCGGTGCTGAGGATGCGATCCCAGCTCTCCTTGAGAGTGGTGTACTCGTCGCGGACGAAGCCCCAGAACTGCGAGTTGGTGCTCTTCAGCACGGTGAGCTTGTTGATAGACGACTTGATGTCGATTCCGGAGCCCTCGACCACATCCACCTGGATGTTGCGGGTTTCCTCGCTGTCACGGACGAAAGAGTGCGGGTGAGGCTTGCCGTCGACGTCGAGACGGGACCAGCGGTGGGTAACGATGTGGGTGTGGGCGGCGTGGATGTGCTTGTACGTGTTGACGAAGTGGGAGCCCAAGATGGAGCCAAAGAGCTCGGGGGGAGTGATGGGGTTCTGCTTGGCCAGGATATAGATGGTGTTCTTGATAGAGTCGGTGGCGACGATAACGCTGTTATCGGCCTTGGTGTATCTATTTAACCCCCCCCCCCAACTGTTAGCTTTGGGTGTTGGACGCGAAAAGAGGGAAAATTGAGGTTACGTACGATTCATCAATTTCACCCTCGAGCAACACGCAGACGGTCATCTCGACCACGGTCTGCACACCGGTCTTCTCATCGCGGTGGACTTTGTAGACCCGGACATTATCCTTGCCGTAGCGGGCAGCTGTGACTGGGGAAGACATGGTTGATGCGGATAATGGAGATAAGGTGAAAAGGAAGGCGGGTTGCGATTGAGGAAGAACCGGGTGAGATGATGAGATCGACGATAACGATTAACAGGAGGAAACAAGCAACCTAGACAGCGGAGAAGCTGTCTATATACGTTTCCATGGAAGGGGATGGTCTGATGGAGAGCTTCGGCCACCTCCGAAGCCCGCGGCGAAGCGCCGGCCGCAGCCTCCCATTTCTTTATCTTATCGCCTACTAAAAATTATGTCCAAGCTTCACTTTCGTATAGAAAGCACTCCGAATTCCGAATTACTGCACCAGTATTGTTACGAATAATATCACTATTAATATTGTGAGAACTAAAAATAAAGAATTCTCCCGCTCTTGCATCAGTGATCAGACCATCTACTTTTTTACCAATCTTCTCCTCTCCGCAATATCATTGCTAACAATCTAGCTAGCCCCTGCCATGCCCACCAACAGAAACTACTAGCTCATCCAAGGCTTGAATGGCATCACCCGGATCTCCTAGAAGTGACTACGGAGCCGCCCTTTCGACGTGGGGCTCCGATCATCTGGAGACGAATCCCGAGGATAATCACTGAAGCTCTGACCGGGCCACTCCGTCGCTAAAATTGATGATGGCGAATAGCCTCGCGCTTGATTGAGTCCAGTGGATCACGGGATTTGATGGGTACTTCGTCTCAAAGCCCGTTTTCCTCATTCCTGTCTTCTATACCCGCCCACTTGAAACAGAGATCGCCATTCCAATCCCTATGTCTCTGTGCTGCGAGAGTACTCGAGAATGAGGACGCATTCTCCCAAGTTCTTTCCAGAGAGCCAACTCGTCTAGGATACGGCAACCTGCTGTGCCTCGAATTTGCGTTGAGGGACACGAGCCTCTGCATCATACTCTTGTTTCTTTTCCTTTTGCCATTCTTTTTTTATTGACTAAGTCCCCGTTATGGGCGCCAGCTGGTCGTCAGACCGCCCTGAGGAGCCCTCATCCTCGGC
This sequence comes from Aspergillus panamensis, assembly GCA_027569225.1. Taxonomy (NCBI): domain Eukaryota; kingdom Fungi; phylum Ascomycota; class Eurotiomycetes; order Eurotiales; family Aspergillaceae; genus Aspergillus; species Aspergillus panamensis. Next base: position 168,536 of record JAPDER010000042.1, on the reverse strand, counting down.
TGTTGATTTAGAACAGCCCCCCGATCCACCCAGCCAGTGGTCCCTTCAGTCTGTAGTGACCGCCCAGAGGACTTGTATGACAAGCTGTATGAATAAATGTAATTTATGCAGCATGCAAAGCAAGACTGCATTGTGGCCTTTTAACAATGTAAGAAAGAAAATCCCCGTGTTAATCCTGAGGAGTGGCTTATTATTACTGAGTGAATCCCCCAGGTATATGAATATCTGGCATACAGAATTAATACCTTGAATGTGGATATAGACCAATTGATTGATCTTCACTCCCACACTGTCCAGTGAGTAAGCCCTCCCTGCCTTCTTGTCTCTTGCAATCACCGCTAGAACACTGTAATTCTGTGTGGTGGGAGTAGATATCTTGGCTATCTCCCTGCGGGATATCTACTAGAGAAGCTGGACCCTGGCTCACTAGGTGCTATGACTCTGCCACTTCTGACCACCTTTCCTGCATCATACATGTCTTCTGATGACAAGGGCTTGCCTGGTAATAGAGACAGAGAGCCCCTCCTGCTCTACTATTGCTGGGTACTGTAATTACTTGCCACGCTAGCTTTCCTGCATGAACATGAGGTTTACCTGATGGATTTTAGCTTGAGCATGATATAGATTCATGATGATTTCTTGATTGCACTATCAGGATCTATGAATATAACTATCCCAACAGGTGAATGGCCCTACTCTCCCAATGGGACGAGATACAAACCAGATATTTACTACCTGATTAATCCTGATAGTGGGCAGCCACAGCTCAGTCTAAAGATTGATCTCTCAGATTAGGCAACCTTTGTCTAGCAATTAATATGAAAGAATGCGTCCAGTCATGGAGCAAAGAGGGGGATAATGCCTACTAATCTATTGGATCTGACAGAGATACCAGGAGAAGTGAATGCATGGGAATACCATAAGCAACATCTAAAGGAGGGTAAGCTGCAGCTTTTAGAAAAGGAATAATTTGGGTCTGATGCTGGTTAAGGCCTGGAAGGGGGAATATGAAAATACTCAGGAGATCTGGCAAGAGATAAGGTCATACCTCCAGCAGATTAAGGTTCAGATAGACAGAGAGGATGAGGTCCTTCTGGATAATGGGCAAAAGTGGGAGAATGTATTCATGGTAGTTCAGACAGATGGCGACCGCTGGGGTCAGGAGATTAAATACAAATGATATCTACGGGTCCATCACTCGAATACCCAGCTGAATATTCTAGCCTGAATTTACACCAAGAAAGAAGGTATAGGAATTATAAGCAAGCGGATTGACAGATCGATAAACCGAGGGCATTCGCATCCGGGAGACGGGTCAGGTACATAACTTCCCCAAGCAACGTTGATTCTCTGGACTTGCCCAGCCTTGCGGATGCGTAGCAAGAGCTTACATGACAGCATATTAGGGCGCTAGGCTGGGAACGGTAAAACTAACCGGATCTAGTAAATCCCAGGTCCCAATATTACAGTTTATACAGTATGTCCACATATTCTCCGCAAAGGAGGTGTTGGAAAAGAGCATCAGAAGGTATTTGAAGGTGGTAAATAGTATCCAGTACAATTAAATCAATTTCGGGGTCATCGCCAGGTAGCTATCACATACTGGCCAATTAAGCGTAGTCATTCACAGAGTATATACATCCACCAACCAACCTGTCTCTCACTAGCCAGGTAAATTCACCTCCATCATCCTCTTCTTCGGATTCCCGGGCGCCTGTTGCTGCCTCTGCCGTTCCTCATCACTAATATCATCCAAGTTGGTTTCGACCGTCGCCAGCGCAACCTTGATCTCTTCTTCCGAATTCTCATGTCCCGCCGTCGCCACCGTGAGAATCTCCCTTTCCAAACCCTGCAGGTACTCCCATTCCACCCCGGCCGCCGTCAGCAACTGACACCCCTCGGACTGCCCAACGAACGTCCCCGGCTCCTTCACCCCAAAATACACCTTGTGGATCCCACGGCGGCCACCGCTTCTCGTCTGGATTATCCGCTGCACACAGGGGAGGTTTCCCGAGAGCCGTTTCCCGCACGGCTCCATGGTGACGTACATGATGAGCTTCCGGCCCGCTTCCTCGGGGAGGACCTCTGCGATGCGGTCGTCGGGGACGGAGTGGACGGCGGAGAAGTTGGAGAGGCAGCACTGCTCGGCGTGGGTGTTGCCGGCTAGTTCCATTGTGTAGCCTGTAGAGAGGATGTCGTCGTCTTCGAAGGTGAGATCCCCATCTTTGCGGGAGAGGAGAACGGCGCCGACGCGGAAGTTAGTCGGGCGGGGAGGGGACTTTTCAGCGAGATGGAGGCATTCGCGGAGGTATCTGAGGTGTGGCGAGGGCATTTTGATATCGAGATCGGACAGTCACTCGAAGAAACGTGGTTTTAGGCGGTTGCGATGCAAATTGGTGGGATTGTCGGATCGATGAGGAGAAAAGTGGGGTATTTATGGCTGATGACGATCCTTCAACGTCCATGGAAACAACTCAAACCTTGAGGAATGGAGGGAGGCATGAGATTCCGGGAGAATCAGCGGGAATGAGAGCCAAAAACACATCAAAGATCTTTTTCTTTTCTCTTCCTCGAGAAAGAAACCGGCCTTCGTTATCCTCCTGAATCCCCTCACTCACTCGGGACTCGTTCACCTACTTACTCCGCACCCCATACTAGATCCTGTTGTATTTCTTGGCATCATTATCGGCGATTTTTTTTTTTTGGCTAGAGATGGACCTGTCGTCCTGTCCATCTAGCTGAAGAAGTGAAAAGCTTCTTCTCTCCGACAATTTCCTCCTCCGCAGTCCTCCGATGCGTTCTCACACTGAGGAGCAGCAGCGCCCTCCATGGCTGTTGCGATTCCGCTCCTCAACAGCCTTCATCATTGCCACAGTGTGGACGTCCTCGTTTACAGTGCGTCTCTCCCAACTTTGTTAAACAATGTCAATATCCAATCTAACATCTATCCTCTACAGGACTTCTTCCTTTATGGAATGGTAAATCTTCAACCTCCATCCACCCATTCGCTCAACCCAACTAAACATCTCCCCAGATAGTCCCAATCATGCCAACCGCTCTCGTCGAGCGCGCAAACATACCTTACGAAGACCGTACGTTCCCCCCCCAATTTTTAATACCCTCCTTCTTCTTCCCAGAGATATACTTACAAAGTTCCCGGTAGGTGAATACTGGGTCAGCATCCTCCTCATGGCCGAAGCCGGGGTGGCCTTCATCAGCTGCCCGATCTTCGGCTACCTCATCGACATCGCACCCACCCGGCGACTGCCCTACCTCCTCGGCCTGATCTTCCTGGCTGCTTCCATGGTCCTCCTCGCCGGCGCAAGGACCATCGCCCTCTTCATCGCCGCGCGGCTCCTTCAGGGCGCCGCAACAGCCATGGTCGCCGTGGCGGGCCTGTCGTTGCTCACGGACTCTGTCGCCTTCGATAACCTAGGCCAGACGATCGGGTACCAGGGCTCCGCCGTCGCGTTGGGGTTCATGCTCGGGCCGCTCCTGGGCGGGCTGGTCTATGGTGCGGCCGGGTATAATGCTGTCTTCGCGATGGCGTTTGTGCTTGTTGGGGTGGATTTCGTGATGCGTGTTGCGGTGATCGAGAAGCAGGTTGCGAGGAAATGGGGCGAGTTCGAGCCCCTTCTAGCGGATGAGGATGGACGACGGCCCGGATACGAATATCAATATCGATCGCTGGGTGCAGCCGAGCCGGACGAAGTTGGGACGAGGCTGCCAGAGCAGGGATATAATCCGTTATCGATGCTTTTGATCATGAGGCAGCCCCGGGTGGTCATTTCATCGTTTGCACTGTTGGTGCAGGGCATACTGTACTCTTCTTTTGATACTGTACGTCCCCTCCCCTTTCTAACTATGAGGATATCACTAACTCAGGGGACCAAAAGACAATCCCTGTCTTCGTAGAAAAATACTTTGACTGGCCCCCCCTGGGAGCAGGCCTCGTCTTCCTCCCCTCCGCAATAACAGCCATATTCGAGCCCTTCTTCGGTATCGCCCCTTCCCTTTTTCTCCCATCTGTCCCACCTCCCCCTAACAAAATCTACCTACGCTCTAGGATACCTATCCGACCGCTACGGCACCCGGCCCATCGCATTCACCTCCTTCCTCCTCCTCACCATCCCCCTAATCAGCCTGCGGTTCATAAACCAAAACACCATCGCCGACATCGCTCTCCTCCTCACCCTCCTCGCCGTAATCGGCCTCCTGATGAACTTTGCCCTGCCGGCCCTCTTCGTCGAAACCCAGCAAGTCCTCGAAGACATGGAGCGCGAGCAGCCGGGCATCTTCGGCGAAAGGGGTGCCGTCGCACAGGCCTTCGGGCTGCAGACCATGGCGCAGTTCCTGGGAATGTTTGTCGGACCGCTGTGGGGTGGGTTTGTCGAGTATCGGTTTGGGTGGAGGGTTATGGCGCTCAGCTTGGGGGTCTTGGCGGGGGTGACGGCGGTGCCGATGTTGTGGCTTTCGCAGAGGGGGGTGGCGTATGGGAGTTATGATGATGCTGGTGGGGATTCTGGTCCTTGTTATTCTTCTTCGGGTTTGGGTTCGAGTTCATCAGAGGAGGAGGACGAGGAGGCTAGTGAGAGGGAGGTTTAGGTTAGATGGAGGAGTAGATAGATAAGATGTACTTGTACTTGGTTGGCGCGATGTAAAGCTGAGATGTGATGTATATTGATACAACTAGAATGAATACCTGCATCTAGCCAGATAAGCTTGCTTTCAATCAAAAAAGAAAGAGAGGGGGAAAAAAGGGAAACGAAGGTGTGGAAATCTAGTGTTTTTCTGTCCTTCGTGTTGGAGAAAAGAAAAGAAGGAAAACAGTAAAAGAGAAGCATATCTGCAGTTCTTCCATTTTATCCACAATCATTGTCGGTCGATTTGATTGGGAGTTCAAGATATAAAAAAAAAAGGGGGAAAAAAAGGAAATCAATCCATGTACAAGTTGCCGGTAAAAGGCAAGAGGTAACGAAAAAAAGAAAAAAGAAAAAAATGGTAGAGTGATTTTTGCATTTCCACCAGAAAAGAATCGAAACCTGAACGCCTTCCAATGCCCATCCAGAGGACAAACGCCCAATCTTAGAAGAAACGTATTTTAAGCCCGGTAGTCATCGCTGTCGTAGCACCCGAATTGTAGATAAAAAAAATAAGGGGCAAGAAGAAAGAGAAAGAGAAAAAAGGGGAAAAGCTCGTAAAAAAGGTCTCAAAAGAGAGAAGGGGAGGAAACAGGCAAATCACAAACTCAACTGATCAATGCTTCCTACTCTTCCGCTTCCACCTAACCGTCCACCTCCCTTCGTCACCATCCCGAGCCGATAGAACCGTTCTTCTCCGGCCGGGGTGCGACCGCCAATATACCATTTCTCTGGCCCGAGGGCATCTCGGAACCCTCCCGACCCACTGGAGCTATCACTGCCGCGGCGTTGACGGTCACGGCTGTTGGCAATGGGGATGGGAGGCGAGGATGCCGCGGGAGCAGGAGGTGGTGGTGGTGAGGACGCGGTCAGAGGAGTAGGCAAGGAAGAAGAGGGGACTGGGGAGTCCGCAGAAGGCTGCTGGGTATTCAGCGGCGAGCGCGGGTGAGAGTGAGGTCTAGCGTGGTGGTGGTAGTGGTGTGCTGTTGAGGAAGCCTCTGCGGAAGATGAGGAGGAGTTTCCAGCTTTAGTAGCTATGGCTCTTGCGCCTTGGGATATCTGGCTCGGGGAAAGAGAAGAGGAGGCACCAGTGGCAGACTGCGAGCCGGCAGTTGATGCCTTGTAGGTCGACTGGGCGCGAAAGGCAGCAAGGAAGTTGGCCAGGAATGGCCGGTTGGTCGACATGATGAATTCGGATGGAAGTAAAGGTTTTTCTCAGAGGTAGTAGTGGTAGTAGGCAAGGCAACGCAGTACACTCAGAACCTAGATCCAGTCAATGCCGGACCACGAGTGGCGTAAAAGCGATGCCGGATCCAGACGGGAGTCAAAGTGGCAGTTTTATCGGATTTGCTTTTGATTCTAGACGATCGATCTATGGCGGTACAGAGGATTGGGAGATAGAGAATTTCAGCGGTTTAAGGAAGGTCGTGGAGTCAGGGTGGTGGATGACCGTAGCCAAGTCAAGAGAGGTGGCGCGGGCGGTTAACCAAAAGTCTGGGGAAAGACACTATGTAGGAGCGTAAAAGGTATCGGGGAAAGGCGATCGGCGAGTTGAGGCGAAAGGATTGGGAAGAAGAATAAGAATAGGAACGAGGAGAGGTTGACGGCGAAAACGAAGCGGCGAGAAGCAGCCAAAGTCAAGTCAAGTCAGAGTTGGAGGAGGTTTGATTATTCTCCGGAGCGACCCGTGGGAGCAGCCAATCACCGCCCGCAGATATCGTCTTGTCGGTGGTGACGTCGTGATTTTCTCCAGCGGGACGGACTTGAGGTACTTCCAGTTTAGGTACTGACTTAGGGAATATGATATGTACAGGGCATGCCAGGCATGTATCTACGCTAAGCAGAGGAACGAATTACACGCGGTGTGGCTATAATCCCCCCACGGTGACAAGGAATCCTACGGAAGAGGGGAGCAACTCAACGTGGGGTTCGTCATCACATCAGGCTTCTGGGGCCGACTTTGGAGGAGGGGATCGATCACACCAACTCCTACACCACTAGCTAGCACATATAACGCACGAACTAAGGACTAAGCAGTCGTAGTGCCGATGGGCCTGGAACAGAGCATGCATGCCTAGGGAATTCTCGGGTTCTCAAGCGCCGGGCCAACACTTGCATCCGACCGTCACCTGAGATGCACTTCCTGTATAGCCGAAAGTGGCCCAACACCCGTTATTCTACAATAGTTATCATATTCGGATTCAAAAAAAAAAAGAAGAGAAATTCTAATGCATTGATTGTATATCAGTTTCCCTCATTACTTACTCTTGATTAAAATCCTAAACACAGGCTGTCTATATTCTAGCTTTTGGCTTCCTTGTATCCCCTCAAAACGATCTGATCCCGGTCCTCGTCGGGACGGTGAAATGACAGCATGAATGCAACGGCGTACACACATAATAGACAGGTAGATAATCAAACAACCGACGTATAGAACATCCCTGGGTTGGCTCGGATAACAGTAGGCTTTTGTCAGGATCCGCACCAAACCCAGTCGGAAAAAACGTATGAAAAGCTGGCACTGAAGATATCTCTCCCTACCTGTTCATAGTCGAGATAATGACGGGAGAGGGACAAAATGCAACCGTAATGATAAACATACAGAAGGGAGAAAAGAAAGAGAGAAGAAGGGAGAAAAAAAAAAAAAAAAGCACAGATGACACACAGCAAGAAAGAACAAAGATATAGAAAATGACAAAATAGGAAAAACATACAGCAACTCTCGACCAGATTTAAGCACCTATGTCCGAACTGAACACACTGAAACTACTTACAAAGTTGGACTGCAATATGACATGCGGATTGGAACGGCCGTGACGTTTATGTAAAGAAAACCCGAACACATACTCATTCGTCGCGCGCCTCGGAGTTCGACTGGTAAGGGGAAAAGACAGGTGAATCGGAATCAAGAACTGTCGACGGAAGCCTTCCCGCAAATATTCTTTGGGCCTCGTTGGAAGAGAAAAGGAAGTGAACAAGAACTGCAAACAAACAATAACATGCCCAGGTCTATTGTTGGACGCCGGTAAAAACCACACACCATCCCATCGGCCCACTCATAATGGTTGAGTGGGAAAGCAAAACAGATTCAGGACCACCGCAATACTGCACTCGCCATAGAAAAATGCTGACAAATATTTTTGAAACTGACAAAAACGGACACGATAGATAACGACCTGATGAACCGCAGATTGGAAAAAAAAAATGAAACGATTTCGTAACAATAAATGATCCGAATGATGAGCGCATATCGAGAGCAGTACACGTTGAGCCCAGTACCAAACCAGTTGGATAATTCTCCCTTCACTTGGAAGTTTTTGCCGAAATCACAAGGGCATTCGAGTCAGAGATATTGGTTGCAGGCGTCAAGAAGCGAATATTCAAAGATCCTGGTTGACCATCCGAAAGTATGCTAAAGATCATATCCCCGTGTAGTCGTCAAACCTTCACGATTCGCCCCTTGACTCTGCAAAACAAATGACACTGCTAGTCATCTCAACCGTATAAAGAGAGAATGGTTGCGCGCTATTTATATTCTATCCATGCACGTAACAACAACGGGGTAACGAACGTAGTCAGCTCTCGAGCCATTTTATTTCAGCTCAAAGCTATTGCCTGGCCGGCTGAACGGTACCTGGATTCACACAAAGATAAGCCGCTGATCGGTTTCCGAAGCACGAAGATTAAAAAAAAATGACAATGCGAAATCGATTCCTTACTTACCATCGCCGCTCATAGTCGAAGCAAGATACAGGCCATTCATTCCACCTTCCTGGGCACCGGCAGTGGTGGTGGGGTAAAACTTCCGTTCAGGGTCGACATGAGCGTGGATGGGCTCCTGACCAGCTGCCATGGACTGGGGGAAAACGGGGTTGATGTAGCCATCAGAGGCTCCGGGTTGGAACATTGAGGCCCAATCCAGCTCGCCAGCGTGGTTGGGGGTAGGTCCAGGCATGACGGGACGCTTGGGGTCTTGCATAACGGGTGGTTTAACCTGTTCAATGGAAGGACGGTCAACATTTAGCTGATGGCCAGAGGGATCAGCACCAGGCTGCACCAGATACGGGTTCTGCTTGGGAGCACCCACCCAAGGACCTTGATGTTGTCTATCAGCGGCGAACGCGTCGGCCGGTTGACCACGGTTCATACCATTGACAGACGACATTGTAAAGCCCAGAGGCTGGTGGTCCGTGAACCCTGGCCGGCCGGAGGCTAGCCCATTACCGTTCACGGCTCCCTCGCTGAAAGTCGTACCCGGAATGCCATTGGGAGGCGGGATGGTACTACTGACTTCATCCTGAACGGTTTTAGCAGGATTTGCCGCAGCTTGTTGTTGGGACCTTTTCAAGTGTGCCTGGGGATGCGACAGATGGGTCGCTCCCGTTGGGTTTCCACGTCGCAATGAGCACTTCTGGAAGTGGCGCTTCAAAATATCACTGCGTGAAAAAGTGTCTTTGCAAAGCACACACATGTAGGGGCGATCTCCGGTGTCTATAAATCCAAGTAAAAACAGATATATTAGTAAATCATAGGATTCTGCAGGACGCCTTCTTGTTCGGAATCGCGGTATGTCATTAAAAGCGGATGATACTCACGTCGCAGCAGATGACGCTTCAAGTGCTTTGCATGAAGATAAGTCTTGTTACAGTGCGGGCACGGGAACTTTCCATCCGCATCCTTAGCAGGAATAGTAGTACTTTTAGCAGTGCCATTCATTCCGTTAGTAACGGGAGTCGCGCGTCCCGGAACGCTTGGGAGGATACCGCGTCGGCCCTGCGACCCAACCACCTGAGTTCGGGGAGGCTCCTTTGTAGCATATGCAGCAGCACCATTCGCGCCTGCAACGGGGTCGCCAGGATTCATCCAAGTCTTGCCATCAGGGTAGCTAAAGGCGCCCGATGGAAGGCCGGAGTAGTCAGGGCGACGATCCCGGGGAGGTGCAGGGGCAATTGGCTGCGGGTATGTTTGAGCGCTAGAAGCCGGGGGGAGCACGCTGTGGGGGGGAGGGTAGTGTTGCGGTTGCTGCGCCTGCGCCTGAGGATTTGGGTGCGACAAGAAAGACGATGGGGGCAAGCTACCCACGGTGGTATGAGGCATAATAGGCGCGGCCGACGTCGCGTAAACGTCGTGAGTCGACGCAGGGTACCTCGTGAGATCAGGCCTGTAAGGTGGCTGACCCATGTAAGAGTGGGGCGCAGGAGATTGGCTATGATGAGGTTGTAGCGGGGGAAGTGTATGCGGCTGGGAAACGGGGTACTGGGGCTGCATTGTGTACTGAGGCATTGGCATGCTCGAGATAGGCGTTGAAGAAAGAGGCGTGGAACCTTGGGGTAAGCTGGTTGAGGGGGGTCTTGAAGGATGAGATCTGGGATCCATCTTGACGTGGAGTTGTCAGACAGAAAGAGGGGGAGAAGAGAAAAAGGGCTAGGACGAGGATTGGCGCGAAGGAAAGAAAGGTTTCACGGTATCCCGATCATTGATCGCAAACCGAGAAAACTCTTCGTGGATGTTTTCCGATGAGATAGGACTCTTCAGAAAGCGCGAAAAAAAATCTGCCAATTCAACGACTTGCGGATTCGGTTCGCTTCGTGAAGATTTTTTCTTTCGAAAATCCCTTTCCTTTGATGATTTTTTTTTCCCTTATCTTGTTCTTTTTCCTTTGTCGAAAATCAAAAGATCCTCAACTCTTAATCAACGCGAGAGATCAAGAGCACCGGCGGACAAGGAGGTAATCGGATGGGCGGATTCGACAAACAATCAACAGGCACCAACAGACCTAACTCGGAAAAATCTCAGGGTTGAATGTAGAAATGCTAGAGACGTGCAGGATCACACAGTACGACTCCACTGCAGGAAGGAAAGGTCAGGACGAGGTCGAGATGCTTAATCTGAATTCCCCACGGTCACCCACCAGGAAAATCGAATTGTGTGGGAACTTCTTTTTATCCGCACGTTGTCAAAACAGTCAATGGTTCTGATCCACCAGGGTGAGCGGCGTGTAAGTGGGTCTAACACAACCAGCAGTGCTAGAGGAAAATTGCTAGCCAATTCTCGCTTCGCGTCAACAATGCGCGGGATTGACTAGGATTTTCTAGATAGTAGAATCTAGCCAGGGACAACGCGCGTAGATGCGGAGATCAGGGCAGTGAAAGAGGAAAAGAAGGGGGGGAGGTGTGGAAGGGGGGGGAAAGAAATGAGTGGTATTAAAAAAAAATTTTGAAAGAAAATAAAAAAATAAAAATGAAAGGTAAAAAAAATTCAAGGGACAGCAACCCAAGGTAGGTAGGCGTCCTTGTCACGGGAATGGAGGGAGGAGGAATAGGAGGGGGGCGAACGGACGGCGGCGGCGGAGTAAAGTTTAGGGGAGGCCCAGTAAAAAAAGGTGTCAAACTCAGAGACAAGATACACTCTGGGAGGGAGGAAAAAAGATGGGTAGCGAAGGAAGAGAGAGAGGACGACAAAAGATAACTGATTCAATGTTGGAGACGCTGAAAGTCGGGCGGTGACGACGATCGTAACTCGGGAGGCAAATAGCGCAGAAGGGAGAGGAAAAGAAAAATAAGTTTTTTTTTTTTTATGATGATTATTATTTGCTTTGAAAAATACAGATATAATAAATTATTATTACTTCCTTATTATCCAGCTTCCTCTCTGAGTCCCTCGAATTTTTATTTATTTTATTATTAGCTACTTACGATTACGCTGGCTGCTACTGATGGTGGTGATTACTATTATTTTTCATATTTATACATTCAGCACCCAACGTTTAGGGACGGTGGTTACTGGTGCCGTTGACCTGATTCGCGCCTTTCCCGGTTTCCGAGAACAAGACAAGAGCCGAGCAGATCGAAAAAAAACTCTCTTAAGTTTTTTAATAATAATTTCCCTCAATTGATTTTATTTTATTTTGGTTAATAAAAAGTTTTTTATTTTTGTTTTTAAAATTCTTGAGCAGATTAGAATTATTTGTCTTCTCCTCGTTTTCTTTACAATCTGTGTACAAACAAAAAAAAATCAGAAATGCTTCATAATAAAAATAAAATTGCTGCCGTGAACAGGGAGGGAAAAAGGTTTACTACTTGGAAGATGATGATCAAGGACTTCGACGCAGGAAGTACAGTAGTTTCGTCAGTCGAATTATACGATATAATTTAGAGCCAAGATAAATGATCCAAGAATCCCCTCTAGACCAGAAAACGGCAAAGCCGGCTCATCGAAGAACCAGTTCCGAACATTGGCCGGGGGGGTTAGGCAGAGCCAAGGAAAGCGAGAAATGAATTTGGTTGGCAGCAGCGGCAAGCAGGGGAAAAAAGATGAAATCCCCCGTTCCGGACGATGACCAGGTCGGTATGCGGTTGCTTGGTTGGCCAATTATTAATTTTCATGCCCTGTTCAAGACTGGAAAATTGAAATAATTTTCCTTTTTCTATTTTAATGTCTTTCAAGAAATATCATTACTTGTCTGGTTTCTGGTTGCTGGTTGAAAGCGCATCGGACGTGTGCCGAAGACAGTCATTCGGGACGTCGTCCGAGTCCTTAGATGGTTGGTATTCTTGCCGCACACAGCGATTTCGGACTCACGATGACTAGATGTGAGGAAGGATTCGTTGCTAGCGGCCGGCGCACCCTACCAATTCGTTCTCTATCAGGCTGGTAGTATCAGCTTGTAGACGCAAACGTAGTAGATAGACTCAACATGGACCGGGTTGAGACATACGTACAATATGTACTAGTACCTAGTATTTCGAACCCCAAATGGCACATATTGTACTCAATCTTACAGGCAAGTATAACTGCCCTTTCATTGGGAAAAAATGAGGGAGAATTGGGTTTGACAATTGACTTTTTTTTTCAGGATAGAGTCTCCGAGGTAGAGTGCATCAAGCGCAACCACTCAAAGTCATAATTTGCAGCTCATCCTGCTTTCAGGCCAACGCAACAATCGACCACCCAACTCTCTAGCTGCTTCCTTTTCTAATTCGTTAGTTGCATTCAACCAATACCTCCAGTAATCAGACAATAAGGCTAAATTCCTCATTTTACTTCTGAGGGCGGCGTCAGACACCTGGAGGTCAATTAATCAGTGTAGGCAAATAGCGATGGGTTCAATGTGTTCGTCCATGAAATCCTTCATGTCTCTCAGGTGGTTTCATGCGCTTTCTCCGCAATTGACAGTCCCGCTGGCCGAATATTGGCTCATCAAGCTCATGGCACATCCACAATCCCACATAAGTAGGGGGTAGCCGTAGAACCTTATCAAAGTTATCATCGTTTGAAAGTGGAGAGGCACTTGTTCGATCCTGATGACAATGAATGAGGATAACAGTGGTAAGCATGCCCACTTAACTCCACGGCAGAGTCAATCAAGGGGGGGGGAGGACAGGGACATTCTTGGGGTTCTCCATAATCAATTGGATCCATAGTGGACTTGAATTATGTTCTAAACATATAAACTTGGTCTCTTCAATATATATATATATATATGGAGTACGGAGTATCGAGAGGAAGTATACACTATGGTGAGCTCCGAAAATGAGCCACATTTCTTCATATCAAGTATGTATTTTCGTCAGTTCCTAATTATTATTATTATTATTATTATTATTAGCACTCATTTGCTTCACACCATTTCAAGTGGCTTGGTGAATGAGGCTGCGCTTGACTAGTTGCCTGCGGTGTCACACCAGGCTCAACGGCCACCGTGCATTGTGAAGTTGCTATCATATCTGACTTACCATGTCTCAACGTGCTATATATGGAAGGATTAAATAGGATATCAAGTAGCTTCGCCCCTTTTGGCTACTCAGCAGAGTGGATAGTCAGGGTACAAAGATCCCCTCATATCGCCCAAACACGAAGATCCAGAGAATCTAGACAACAACACCCTAGACAGTATTCCCAAAAAGCCATTACAGAAACCCAGGCAGTTTTATAGTTAAACAAAACACATCGCCTGCAAGGACCTTCTAGACTCTAATAGAGAGAGAGTACTTTTATTTCCTTGTATCGGGATTTGGCAGAGCCCGGCCTGGTTGGAAATGAGATGATGCCACGCACCTTGTTTCATCCTACCCTCGCCAGCCAGTCCTATTCCTGATGATAATTGAGCAGCAGTAATGTTTCAATTTACTGACTGCGTACCGTTTTCTTTTAGGGTAAGTACTAAAATTATCTTACTCTAATTATTTTCCGTGGTTCTGGCACCTTGCTACCAGAAAATTCAAGTTGTGATGAATCACAAATACACATTGTTATTTATTTTTTTGCTTGAGAGATTCTCTTCTTGAAACCAAACAGGCGAAAAGGTTAGATTTATATTATGTGTACCACTGACAGAGATGTTATTCAAGATCTGTATGAATAATGCTCCAAGATGGGTCCTGGTTCATTAGGCTTCAAAAAAGAGTTGGCGGCTATGCTCCACCAGAAGATTTTCGCTGGGAGCTTCTCCCGTTTCGATTGTGGACCTTTGGCCACTAGGCAAACCCATGGTGGGATTGACTGCAGGTTGTTTATTCCCGACCATCTGATTATTATTATTGTTGTTATTATTATTATTATTATTAATAATAATAATGTGATTTATTGTACGGCAAAGAAATACGGCACAAGAGATGGCAAAATCAGTAATTTTTTTTGGTTGGGATTTGATGATTCCAATACGTACTCTGATAATATTTGCAAATAATTGTTTACTATCTTACTAATGATTTTTTTCCTCTCTCAAAACAGCACTTCCGGCGAAGCGCGGAAGTATAACTCTTTTTTTGAGCGCGGAAGGTTTCCCTATGTTTTTAATATTTTAGCGTTTTAATAATCAATTTTTTTTTAGCAGCACTCGTGGCCAACGGAGCGCCTCGAGTGGGGAGTATGTGGTCATTCGGAGAACCTGGATGAAGGAAACCCTTTCACCATACTCTTCGTCTTCGAAGCGCGCTCTCAGGTATCTGCGATGTCCTGATTTCAATCGGCCGACTCATCATGGATTATTACTCGCCATTCCGTATTGGCCTTTCTAAACCAAGGAATTAGATTGATGATTTGTCGTGGCCACACTGATATTAGTAATGCTATGGTTTCACCAGCAAATGTTGCTCCAATAACCTATTTCTGCAGGAGGCTCGCCCAACTTGCCACTTGGGGTAGCAGTCCCAAGGAACCTCCTACCTCTCCAGACTAGCGGCTCGACCAGGGAATCCACACGACACAGATTGGAACTACCTAACTTACCACCAACCAACTGGCCCTTGTTCCTTTGGTTGAGTTGAAGGACCTGTCCAGGACTAGTGGTCGACTCCCTGCACCTCGCCCAATGTGGCGGTCCGATCACGGCAGCTGGGCTCCACAGAGTAGCCGATGGCCCGCTCATGGAAACTTCCACGGAAGAGCAGAAGAGGTCTAAGGCGGTGTGGACTCTGGAGTCCGTCTATACTTTGTTCCGCAAGCGCGCTTAACCAAGGGGACTTCAGTCATCCCAAGGATTCCGTACCTTTCTCAACACAGTAGGAGTCGATGGATTGTCCGAGTGGATCATCCTTGAGGTCCCCTTTGAAAGCTTGGCCTTCGCTTCCTCCATACGAAGCCCTAGAGATGAATGTCGATGGTCGCGCAATTTTCATATGCTACCCAGTACCTAACCTTGGGGGAAATTCTACCTAGGTTAAATTGACGCAGTGAGAACTAGTCTGATTATCATAGGTCAAAGGAAAACTTTTGCCGCATTAATTGATTGGCGTCGTTTCCTCCTTAGCATGCCTACCTACCTAGGTAGGTATGACTTTGATCCAAGCATTATCTATTAGTTTTCTCACGATACCAAAGGAACAACCAAAACAAAAAGGAAAAACCAGGAAGAAGAAACTTCAGCTAAGGACACTCAACCGTGAGTTTAGATAAACATGATCCCTGCACACACCAACCAGACCACCAATCTGCGGCATATCGACGTGGCAAGGGCACAAAAAAGCACAGTAGTGGCTGGACCATAGGAAGCAAAACAAAACGCAAAACCAAAAGGTCAAGATATCGTCAGATAGGCTAGCGGGGACATCCATGCTGGCATATCTTCCCACCTACCCACTTCGGCCGCTGGTAGTGGTGACCTCCCTGGTTCCTCCTGCAAGCAGGACTGTGCAGATCACGGGTCTTTTCCTCATCCGCTGAATCCGGGTCCAGCACATCGTCAAATGGAATCGAATCTTGAGACGGCGCTAGAACTGATATCCCCTCGGCATTTTTCACTTCGCTGGGAGGTTTTTCCGGGCTTGGCCGGAGCAATGCCGAAACCAACCTTGAAGTCTGGCTCGTCCCACCTGGGAAGTTTCAGAGCGAGTTGGAAACCAATCAACGCACCCAGTCATCGGTGGGGAGTCACCGGTAACGCCACACACCTCATGGCAATATTTCGCTAGCGCCGACCAGGTGGCCTGAGCCTGTCCTTTTCTGTTCTAAGTTCTAACTTCTGGATCTTCTAATCCTTGGGTCTGGGCGACTTCCGATGACATAAGCATGGGTAACAGGAAGTTGCTTTCCTTGTGTACGACGATGACTGATACCTACCTAGTTTCAGTCGCCACACTAGGGAGTCTATCCGTTGGGATTGGGGAGCTTGGTTTAGATTTCCGACTAGCCACAGGCTGTTCATCCATGGATAATCGTAATATCTGCATTATTTTCCAGGTCCTGATGG
This sequence comes from Aspergillus panamensis, assembly GCA_027569225.1. Classification (NCBI taxonomy): domain Eukaryota; kingdom Fungi; phylum Ascomycota; class Eurotiomycetes; order Eurotiales; family Aspergillaceae; genus Aspergillus; species Aspergillus panamensis. The sequence continues at coordinate 152,207 of JAPDER010000042.1, read as the reverse complement.
CCTTGACTCGATTGAGAAAGGGTTCATGACATTCGTCATGGTCTCGATAAGAAAAACAACAACAATGCTCAGAGGTTTCAGTCCAACCGCGTCATGGATGCCGATGTTTTTAATTAATCAATAAATGGAGATGGATATCTTGTATAAATATAGGACGCATAATTAATTCCTATATATTATTATCACATAACCAATTTATACAGCTATCCACAACGGCATACCCAACTGAAGGATGATATGACAGGGGCACACTACAACTGAGCGGTGAATTAATTTAAGTGTTTAATCAATATAAATCCTGGTGGAACGGCAGTACTAATAGCCTATCCCAAGATTCCCAACTTTACACCCTGGTCCCCCTACTAGTCGTCTTTGGGGTATAGAAAAGAGAGAGAGTCACGAGCTTATAGGAAGTGGGGAGATTCTTAGCATGCCACAAGACGGAAATCGAATCCTTCTTCATCTGAAGGTCCGTCTATATGATTTAAAAAAGCAACAAGCATACCGGTAATAATAAGCCAAATATTGTGGCTAATCCCGGATTAGTCCTCTTGTAATTACTTACTACGGACTCCATCAGCATGACAGGACGATAAAAAGGGATATTATTAGTCGTATTATTATTCAGGATTAAGAGTAATACTTGCCTGACATAATTATTATAGCCGCCCACCTTCAGAAAGGGAGATAGATGATTCTGGAATATTAATCAGGATGCTCAGATATCGAGTCAGGACGGGTTAACGGAAACCTCTAAAGGGAAAAGATTCATCTCTCTACCCCTCACCAAACAAACTTCCATACTACTGCTCTAGTCGAAACCTTTGGTGTCAACACAGATGGCCATTATTATTATTATTATTACAGTATTGATCATTTTGCCCGTGATCTCAAGGCGTGCAGACTCGGAGTCCCCGTCTTCGAGAGAGTTTAATAATCAATATATCGTATTATATCGTCTCATGCCGATGACAATTAAATTACTTCAACTACTAACGACCTGACTAGTTAGTTGTTTTCTGCCCTCCGGAGTTCCCCCTTTCTTCCCCCCTCAACGGCTCAGTCGCAAATAATAGATTCAAAACTCAGGTAAAACTCAAGACTCCGCCTCGTTTTGATCAACGGGGAACGGGGAAAAGTGACGGACAGAGTCCGAATATGGAACTTTCTCTCTCCCCTATTTTCTCTTGATTCTGATTATAATTGTTTTCCTTTTGGCTGCAAAGTGTCGGTGTGCTTCGCTCTCGCATTCTGTCCGAAGCTTTGACCACAGGCAGTGAGAAAAGAAGGAAAATCCGAGGTTAAAATTACCTCTTTTCTTTTCTTTTTTTTCTTCTTCTTTTTGTCTTCTCTTGTTTGATAACAGGGTAATTCTAATCGAATTGCCCCCTTTGCAATTAATCCGTCATGTTTATAAATCAATAACTATATTGTTGTGGTGTTTGGAAAACCATAACACGCCAAGCAATCTGTATACAAGGTACCTACCTAGTAGGATATATGAGTACATTTGCAGAGAATGCAGTCAATATTAAGCTACTTCGGCATAACTATGGATCCTTATACTAGTATCCATCGGGATCCTGCGATCTTTGGTCTCGATTGGCATAGGTCTCTCTTCCATCAAACGGGGTGGGGAACGTTTAACCCAGATCCATGTTGAGGCCGTGGAGTGTGGATCTGACGGGAAGGTGGATGGAGACGTCGACGGCTGGACTGCATGCATTGTAGCTAGTTGCTTTATATTCTTTATACTATATAAATTATACATATCTATCAGTATAGAAAAGGACAGAGAGAGAGGGAGGGAGGGAGAAAAGTTTCATGAATTGTTCACCCTACTAAAAATATAAGAGACTAAATATCCAAGTACGTCGTATCCTTGTACTTTAGAAGAAAAAGAACTGTACAGCCAAAACGTACCTTACCTAGTATATAAATAACCCACAACCAAAAAAAAGCAAAAAAGCGCTTAAGCCTTTAACACATGCATATAATCAACTGCAAAATCCAAGAAAGCAGAAGAGCAATGACCACCTCGATCAGCGAACCATCCACCTTCGTACCGTCCTGCAGCCTATAGGCACAGACACAGGAAAGCGAGTGCAAGGGTCTCGCGCCTTCATTATCTTTCCAACCGGATGTAAGTCTTCTACATGGCATGACATTACATTGCATAGCATATTGTCAGCTTATTCCTAGTGGTTCCCGGTCCGTCGATGTCTTTTATATAAATGCAGACCGTGCATCTTTCTTTTGCTAGGTGTGATCGAATTATTATTATTGTTCCTTTTTCTTTCTTTCTTATTCTTCTGTTTTATAGGGTTGGGATTTATATTCCGGGGGTATCTCAATCTTACATGCCTGCGTCTCAGACTAAATTGAAACTGAAATGCTCTCATTTCGTATAGGTTGCTTGGTAGGTACATTGCATATGATATGCCCTGCAGAGTGTCTCGAAGTACCTAGCCTAGCTATTGCTAGATCAGTACCGTATAATGATCCTGGAGAGTAGTATTCTTGAACGCTGATACTACTCCGTCAACTGCAATGGATGGGTATAGGTACGTATTCTACCTACCTATATGATCTCAAATCCCATACTTAGAAATTATAACCAGATTGACTGAAGCTACGAAGTACCATCCTATCCCTTGGCGAAAAAAAACCAAAGAACAAAGGAACAAAAAAAGAAAAGAAAAGTAAAGTAAAGAAAACGCCACACTCGATGCATCTCACGAGTCTAGACGGCTGATGCAAGGACTCTTGCATCTGAGCGCCCAGCTATTCTGATAGGTCGAGCTTCATGCACTTTACCTTGGCTTCGTCCAATAGGATGGGGGGATCCCTGTAGCCTTACTTGGAGGTACTTTACTTTTTTCTTTTTTTGTTCTCCACTGGGATCTTGTACATATGTAGTAAGGTACAGAGTGACACGCTGTGCAGGCTCTGGATGGTACTTTAGTTGATGGTCCGTCCTTTGATGTTCTATCTTTTGGCGTTGGATTTGGATCTGGATTTGTTTACTTTGGTTTTGTCATCGGGTGCAATTGCGTTGTCAAGTGTGAGCGGTTGTGGATGAAGGGAGGATTTGGGAAATATGTATAGGTACCTAGTATATTCGAGGCTCAAGGTGCTTTGCGTAGGTACGGTGTGTGCGATGATGGAGACTACCTAAGTAGATGTCGATGCAAGGACACGGAGTGCCCGAAGCAGCATTCAGGTAGGCAGGTGGGAGAATAATGTATCAGTGTGGTGCTCGGGCTGCATATTCAGCCACCCGTCGGGATCTGGTGCTGATACATATGATGTCTCATATCGTGGAACGGAATGGATACGTAAAAATGTTTCAGGAAGAGACAGCTCGGGGTCCCTGCGTCGGTGATTTCTGTTCTAGGTGCAGTAATGCGCCGGGGAGGTTCGTCGTCAATATCGATATGGCACGGGAAGTCAGTCCAGGTATGAATGAGTTGGCATGGGCATGAGGAAGAAAGAATAAAGTAGAAAAACTTCATTAGGCGGGATATCTAAAGAGACTAGGTAAACATATACAAGGGTATAACTTCCATAACCATGGTGAGGGGGGTATAGTGTCGTCGAAAAAGTAACTAGACGATCAATTGCTCGTTGAGTCCGCATGAACAGGATTCTCTACCGGCACGTCTACAATCTCCTCCACATGGTGAATCGCATGCTCGACGTTGACCTTGGGTCCAATGAACCATTTGCGGGCGTCCACTACCCACCAGATACTCACAGCGAGCATTGGCCCACCCCAGACGAGGCAAGTCCAGTTCATGAGATCGGGCGTGAGGTTACCGCCAGTGACGCTGGGTAGACAAAGAATCGGCACCATGAGCAGGACGAAACTGACTCCGATTCCGCCGATCACGGGGCCGAATGGACCTAGGTGCCACGGGCCCTTGCGGAAACGGTTGCCGACGAAGAACACCCGGATTGCAATGGGGATCGCGAAGGCGACGAATTGCGCGATGGCTCCGATGGAGAATAGAGCGCCGATTGCGGTGTCGCCTGCAAACAACAGAAGACACATTAGGATGCCAAGGACGCCGTTTATTATGACAGCGTTGACGGGGGTCTGGGTGGTTGAGTTGACCCTCTTCCAGTACTTCGAGAGAGGGAAGCAGTCATCTCGAGCGTAGGCGTAGGTGACGCGCGATGCGGCAACCATGCATCCCTGGCCCATGGAGAATCCACAGACTATGGTCAAGGCGAGGATGGTGAGAGCCGCCTTACGGGACATGACCTGGAACAGGTAGGATGCCCAGGGCTGTCCGAGATCAGAGTTGAGCACTTCATCGATGTCCACCACCGTGTAGGCAACAACCAGCTGGAGGAACCAGCCCATGAGTCCTCCCACTCCCGAAGTCATCACAATCGCGCGAGGAGAGGCGATGTTAGCATTGGAGCATTCCTCGCTGAGGTGGAAAGGTGAATCGTATCCAGACATGGTCCAGATTACGCCGACGAAGGTCATCAGAACAGCCACTCCATCTGGATAGTCGGTCATGTTGCTGATGGTGCCCCACACTTCCTTGGACGGCGAGAATTTCGGCGAGTTCGTGGTTCCGGCGGGAATAGCGATGATAACCGCAATAAGAGCAAGCATGTTGAAGGTTGATCCCCAGGAGTTGAACTGTGCAACCCATTTGGTAGGCATGCTACTGATTATGGAGTGGACAATCATGAGGAGCGTGGTGAGGAGGAAGGTTTGCCACTGCGTCGGGATATATTCTGGATTATGTATCGATCCTGCGGCCAGAATCATTGCAGCCAAAGCATAATCCACGGATGGCGCTGCTGTAATTTGGCCAATCCAGTTGGACCACCCAGTGATCCACGCGGCATATGGGCCATATCCGGGGGGCGCGAGAACGGCAGCGGCATAATACAGTCCTCCACTAGTTCGTACGGTGTTAGCTTTCATTCACACTGGGACCCGGTGATCTCTATCAAGAGTAAATACCTTGTAGGCATTGCAGAGCACAGCTCAGCCATGGACATCGCAATGCACTGGATGAAAATCATGGCGATGATCCAACCCCAGACCATACCCGCGGTTCCGGCATAGCCCATTCCTGATGAGTATATGTTAGTGCTGCATGGTCCGTCGATGGGGATCCGAAGAAGCTACCATAGTATATCGTGCTTGCGAAAGACGGGAGCAGTCCCAACACAGCAAAACTGACACAGAACGTTGTCCACAGCGAAAACTCGCGCTTGAATTCCTGTTTATAACCGAGGGCTGTTATCACCCTTTCATCTGCGTCCATCGAATCATCGAGGTATGGGACATCTCCACCAGCTAGAACAGACGTCACAGGGTCATGTTCCACGCCGGCGTGTACTGGTCCTTTCGACAAGCTCGCATCTTTTCCTGAGTCGGACATTATGGTGGCAGTTTTTACGATCGCATATAATGGGAGATATTAGGATGAAGGGAGAAGAGTTGGTATGGGATGATGCGCACGGGATTCAGAGGTGATCTGACCACAACTTCTGGACGGCAAGGGGTTACCAGTCTGACAAGAATCTAGCAAGGGATGCTGAAAATGCATCCAAAAAGTTGGATGGGTTGGGGAGGCGTTACACAATGTGCACATAATCAGGACTTATATATGCAGTCAGCACGGGACCGCGCATCACTGCTTCAGAGGGCAGAGGGCCCGATAGCAATTACCAAATCCATTACGATCTGGCGGGTTTGATATCAGAACTGGCCCCTGAGAGATACGATGTGGATAGCAACTGCTAACCTCACTCGACCTAGGAACCGAGGTGACCGAGGTGGGGATCAGGCGCTGATATGCTTGGCACCTGGTCACTCGCAGGGCAAAATGGGCTCTCTGGAGGACTCATGCTGCTGTCAAGACTCGGGCAGACCACCGCATCACAAAGCTTGGCGATTCTACCATGCCTAGCAAGGAAGTTCTAGGCGGAGAAGATGGAAAGCTCGGGGAAGCTTCGACTAAAGCAGGATAGGACGATTAATATTCGGCGCAGGAGCGGGGTGGAGTGTCGTCAAGAGTGCTTCTTATCAGGACGAGCCGAATCAGATGGTGATAGGGAGGAGATAAGAGTAACAGGTAATGGTTCCCCCTTGCTAGTGCGGGATTAAAGTCTGAGAAATGAAATGAGCACGAGTCCGTGATTGGGCTAGGGATGGAGGTTTCAGGTTATACCTGCCTTTGTCGGCCTGGACTTCAGGTTCGCGTCGAAGCCTCTGTTCCAAGTTGTCGAATCGCCGCCAGGTCGTGAAGAAGTGTATCACCATTGGCCGTGGACATGGACACTCTATCTTTCGAGGAGATAAAGGATCGATCTATGTCCTGAAGGGAGCATCAATAGCCGACGGAACAGTTCATTGATGATTTCATCAATCTCTCATAACTCTGGTTCATGCCAGAAAATAGATGGCTTCGTCAAAGGGGCGATAGTGCTGTGCACGGCTCGCACTGGAAGGGTCCGACCGTGTGTGGTCTCATGGTCGGTGATGGCGAGGTCAAATCGTGGCGAAGGAGTAGTGATGACAGGCAGTCGACAAGTATTTATACTCTAGGGCCATTGCGAGGGAATTGCGCCAGGGAATCAAAATGAATCCTGGAGAATCGATGGATGAATATAAAACGACACAAAAGCGATGCCCCCATATGGGATTAACCGCGGACTTTGATATCACATCTCGAGCAACACCAATGCTTGGATAAATTCTTGAAATCGTCAGAGAAGTTTTTTGATGAGACGCCACCTGTCTAGTGCAGAATTATTTTTTCAGTCCATGCGCTGCGATTTTTATCTTTTAATTGAGAATAGGGTTTGCTAGGGAGCTACAAAAGCCTCCTTGGCTCTTCCCATTTCTATTGATATAGAGATTCCCGTCGATACCTCCCCAGTGGACTCAAAGTGAACCTACTACGGTATTCTTTGAAGAACGGCTATAGACACGCTTCTAGAACTCAGTCAACAAACTCAAAGTCCGGATCCAAACCCAAAACATCAGGAACTAAGCATCAACAATAGAATCTATCTCCACCTTCGTCCTAAGAAGCATACAATCCGGCCTTCTAAACACAAACCGGTCATTCATCCTCCAAGGAGCTGCCCCAACGCTACATTGGACCGTCTTAAACTCAAACATCATAACTCCATACTCGGCCAAAATACCCTCTACTGTGCTCTTCGCCGAGCCTTCAACTCTCTGCCCATCAATGTCCAAGGCCGGGACTCGGTGGTGCCCTTCCAGGTCATCCCAGATAAACAACCAGTCATGCGAGATTCCCGAATTCTTGGTAACGAGATCGTAGAAGGCGTTCATGCGGAGTGAGTCCGTCTCAACGTCACCACTATCAATATCATCACCATCATAATCATCACTATCGATATCACTGTCATCTCTGTATACCACCTTGGAACGGTAAATTTTCTTTCTAGTCTTCTGTTCGACACGATCCAGCCGCACACTCGGGCCCATCATATGCGACGACACCGTAAAGCACGCCAGAGCCATGAGAGGCGGTTGCTGAACGAGCATCCGTCTCCAGCTTGCATGATCGTGCATGAACGCTGCATTGTTCTTTTCCTGGGCAAGCGGGAGGAGACCTAGCTCCTTTGCCGAGAATTCCTTCTCGTATCCGGGTTTGGGATCCTCCTCTGCTATTTCCGAGATGGGAGGTGGGAACCAGAGAGGGAACAGCTCGCAGAGAAGCGGGTTTCGGATTCGCGGACTGGTCTCTGGAGCTGGACGGAAGAAGAGATGTTTTTGGAGTGCGGGGGATTCGGTGATGAGATTGTGCCATGCGCGGCAGACTCGGTTGGCGCGTGTCAGGAGAGTGCGTATGTCTAGGTGAAGGAGGATTCGCTCGAGGAGCTCTGGGGTGGAGAGCGCTGTGTTTAGAGACGTCGGCATGATTGTTGCTGGTGGTGATTTAATTCAGAATGGCCAAAAGATATGGAAATAATAATGAGGGGTTTCGTGCCCCAAATTGAATGGAGGTGGGGGGGGGTGTGTTAGTGTCTATATGAGACAAGGCTATGCTAAGGTAGCCAGATATTCAGCAACTCCTGGTGTAACACATGGTTATATCATGTCTGCGTACTGTTAGAGAGCTATGTGTTTGTTTTCGGGCCCCGGATTAAAAAGGAAAAGGAACAGAGCTCAATGGAAGCCAGTTGAAACTTGCCTGGTTCTTATCAAACGGTTGGGATTACCTGGTGCCCTAGGTGGGTAGACTCGGTTCCTCGGGAAGGAAGACTCAAGCTGGTGTATTTTTATATGTTTCCGCAATCTACTTCACTTGACACTAAATATGTCAGTATTCTGCCGAATGGGAGTTCTCAGCAAATGGTCATCTATGAAGGAAACGGACACGGGCGGAAGTGTCTATGTGTTATCAAAAAATCATTGCTATTCTACACAGTACAGCATCAACTTCCCCACTCGCACTATCTAGTCGGCAAGCCACGCAAGGTATCCGCATATATATGGTGTGTGGTGTGTAACGAGATGAACTGAAGGGACACAACCCGCGGTAAGGAGTTTAAAATGGCTAGGAGCATGTCAGTATTAATCCATTGGGCAAATCGTAACTTTTCGATTCATGGAGAGAATGGGTGTTCTGTAAACATACGTTGTCCTCGGGGGCGATCGAGCGGTCAAGGTAGGTGTTGAGGAAAGGAAACTGGCGGAGAATGTCGTTGCGAACACGGGGGACTTCACCAAAGAAGAAAACAGCGAAGACACCAGCGCTGACACCGAAGGCGGCGGCAATCTGGCCACTGTAATTCCACGGTCATTAGCTTGTTTGTTCGGTGATACTGGCCTTTCAGCCAAGCGCATTAAAAGCAAACCTGGGGAAACAGAGAAAGAGACTTACTACTTGGTGGCAGAGCCAATGGTCAGACCCTGGAAGTGGGGAGGAGTCGAGTACCTGGTTTGGTGAAGGCATTAGGTTAGCGAGAATTCTTTCCATCACTGTTCAACAATTCCCCAATATCATGAACGGGTATCAGCCCTCCATGAGCGGCTCCATAAGCGGCCCATGGCCAAAAATAGGATGCATATGAGCCCCCCACCCTCCTAAAGTGGTATAAATGGGAATTCGCAGCCATAGCACACTTGTTCTTGTGTTTATTGGGATCTTTCAAAAGCAGCCGGTGGTCGGGGGGGTTCTCTCACTTGGGAGCATAGGGAGAGCGGTAGGCACCAGCAGCTTGGGCTGCGGCGCGGCGGAAGGTCTGAGAGAACTGTACACAGAGAACACGAGCTGTTAGCAATTGATTGATACTCTTCTAGTCAATGCCCCCCGTTTACGAAAAATAAAGAGCAAAGCCATTAGGTCGAAGGGAGTCGGAAAGAACGTGGAAGAAAAGTCGCAATTGTGGAAAACAAACGAAGCAGAGACAGGCTAGACATACCATTTTGTATGACTCTTGTGAAGGAGACGAGATTGCTCCAGTAAAGGTTCAGACAATGACGGGTGGAATTCGACGTCGACGAAAACCGGGAGACTCCGCGACGACGGACGATCCAGCGCTTGCAGCCAGCCGACAGCCAATCATCGACGGCCAATTAACATATCACGTGACCCAAGGAGGATGCCGAATCAGAAGCGGCGAATTTCATGAGTCTCTTTTTCAATACTACTACGTAGGTACCTTAGATAGGTAGGTAGGTACCTAGTAGGTACTTCTACTGTTCAAAAAACTATGGCCGCCTCTTTCCTACCTGATTTGGACATGGTGATTGGCTCATCTTTTTAAGGTGATTCACTTACCAGGTACCTAGGTAAGTACCTATTACTACGTAGTAACACTAGTACTTACCTATTCTTTTTTGGTAGGGCCATCTTGTGGATATATTAACCACAGAATTGAGGACTGCTCACAAACCCTAACCTGCCAACACTCCTGACCCGTCTGCTCCTTGCCGAAAGGATATGAAATCATTTGTGCAATTGCTCATCAAATTAGTTGAATATCAGAAAGTGTATTTGAAGAAACGGGCGATATCATTTAGGCATACACAGCCTTTTTTTTCTTCGAAACCACCAGAAAAGGCTTGGAACGAAGACGAAGTAAAGCAGAAAAAAAAGCAAAATAAATAAATGTAGAAAGAAAATGAAAAGGAGATTAAAAAACAACCTAACTTTACAAAATTCTTACATTTCCCACTAGTCTACCTTTCCGGTGGCGCCGCCGTTCAAAAGGCCCTCTTTTCCATCAAGATGGAAGAAGCCTGCGCCAGCATTGCCAGCAATGCCGAGGATGCCACCACGCGTTCCTCGAATAAGGCCTTTCCCTCGAGCTACGTACGTGACTCCCACGACCGAGGCGATGAGGATGATAGCGAAGAGGATAGGATGGCCGGTAATGAAAGAATGCGTGACGAAGAAGAACGATTCGAATGCGCCGATTGTCGACTTCGGGGTGAGCTTGGGTGGATTAGCAATGACAAGGGGGATAGTTTCGAGGATAGAGGTGCGAGATGCCATGATGGGAGCACCACTGGAAGCGGTGTCCCAATAACGGCGGTTATCCTGATCGTTGATGATCACCCGTTCACCATTGGTTACATCAATACCGTAGGTGGTTCTCAGCCATCGCTCCCAGAAGTCACCGTCGACCCAAGCGAATCTGACTTGTTTCTTATCATCTTCGCGGATGGACACGTGCATGTTCTTGGCGGCTCGTAGGGCGCGCTGATCGTTACGATCTTCAGCCTCCTCGATCCGCAACTGTTTGGCGTCTCGCAGCTCTTGCCTCTCTAGCTGGAACAACTGGACTTGTTTATCCATCCACTCAAATGCCGCGTTCTTTAACTCCCTCTTCGATTCCAAGAATTCGTCCGAGCGGCTTCGACTTAAGATACCAAGAACCACAAACTTGCCATCCATCAGCTCACGCGCATTAGTGGCTGTAAGCTCTGTAACAATTGGTAGCCACACGGTACGCATCCAGTTCAGGATTTGGTTGACATCACGCATGTCTCTTGGAGCCAGTGCGTTATAGTAGCTTGGTCGTCCATCTCGAGAAACAACGAGGCGGGGCCAGGTCGAGATCTTAAATCTTTCAGCTAGAGCGGCGCTGTCGGTTTTCACGAGCTTGGCACGACCAACAAGGCTGATAAGTAAACGATCAACAGCTGCGAAATCTTCAGAGGTCGTGGCATGGTCATAGAAATATAGAAAGATGACTTCTTCTTTCTGTTCCAATTCCTTAAAAGAGTTTGCATCGACATCCTGAACGCCAGCGGCTATCTCAACAGCTCTTTTGGCATAGCTGATTAGATCACCCAGGCCGCGGAGACCCTCGTACTCAACCCTCTCGCTACCACGAAAGTAGAACATCGTCGGGAATGAGGTCACTCCCGCATCTTTGCAAAGCCTGCGCTCAATATCACAGTTGACTTCTCCAATATTAAGCGTATTTCGCATCTCCTTGGCCATTTGTGCCCAAGTAGGAGCCAATGCCTGGCAGTGATGGCACCATGGAGCATAAAACTTGATGAACCAGGGTTCCTTGGAGGTTGTAACAAGTTTTTGAAAGTTCTCCGCATTGAGCGGAACAGACATACCTTGGGGATTGACTGGAGCTTTCGCTTTGGGCTTACTCTTTGAGGGAGAGCTTTTACCGGAAGACGAATTCGCATCGGATAATTGGGCAACCTGCTCGTTGTGCTTCTCGCCAGCCTTAGTGCCTGCTTCGCGATCTTTGTCTTTGGCCACAGGGTTCTCTGGTTCGGCCTTCGTATCTATCTCCTTAGCACCTGGCTCTGGAAGTTTCACACCTTTTGCGGGGCGAGATCCAGGCTTGATCAATTCTAGTTTTTCCTCAATATATTCGCTCAGTCCATCCATGGTCTTCCTGCCCTCGTACTGTTCCTGCATGACTCCGTCGTGGTAGAAGGAAAAAGTCGGCCAGTATTCAACCTGAAGCTTCCTGCAGAAATCTCCGTACGCAAGACAGTTCAGAGATGCAAAGTGGAAGTTGTAGAAGCCAGTGAAAGAGTTCAGCGATTTGGCGTTTGACGACTGTTGCGTCGAGGCAGAGGATAGTGGATTGGAAGTCTATCGAACGTCAGACGGAGCTAAACAAATAATTACGTGTCATTAATGTGCTTTACTGGCACTTACATAGTAAAATTCATAAAGCGTCTGCCAGGCTGGCGCGATTGCCTGACAGTGCGGGCAAGATGGAGAGTACTGCTTAATGAACCTTAAAACCTAGCGTTAGAGATAATGTGATCACCAGCTTGACGCTACATGGATCGGGTGGCAAACCAGTAGCCATTTTTAATGATTTCCTCGAAGTTGTCAGGGTCCAAATCCTTTAAGGGGGGCACCTCGATGCCATTGAAGATGGTTGAGCCAGAGTCTGAAGTGGCCTCGACTCTCTTCATGAGGCGTTTGCTTGAGCTCAACTGGTCGGAGGGAACGGCAAAAGTGGGAAGAGAGAAAAGCGAGAGGAACGACCATACCAGCAAGGAGGACCGCATGCTGGCTATAGGTCAAGGCCTGAGACCTTGTTGGTACAAAAGATAACGAGAGTTTGGGGTGGATTGAACAGGAATCGGTAACGTAGATCACAGGTGGCACATTGGACGAAGGTAGCGCGATGGTCAGAAGATGAGCCGAATGGACCTCAGTCTGGCGAGAGAAAAGTCGTGGAGTAATACGACAATGGGTCTCACAGGTTCGAAGAGAAATATCTGCGGGAGTTCCGCAGACCTTCACGCGAAGGGTGAAAGCGAATGGGGGTGAGAATAATACCTAGTCTCACTAATAATATCCCAGTGTCGGCCTCCTTTGGTTAAGTTTCAGGCAAGTGGCTGCGCATGTCCAGGCCTGGAAGCTTAGTTTCTCCGCCTTCCGAGGGCACCTCAACTTCGGCGCATGGGTGTGAAGTGACATTATTGACACTCCCGAGGTCGATAACGATCAACTCTTTTGTCTCCCACTGGGCCAATTCTTTTCCCTCTGCTCCATATACCCCCAGAGCGCGATGAGGTCTACAATCAGGTTGCTGGCCAACGTCAAATCGGCCCGATACCTGGAGCCTTTTGCTCCTACCGGGTTGGCCGGCCTCAACACCCACCCAAGCCCTCGTCCCACTTTGATCTACCTCTATAAGACCGCGCTGGGTAGATTGAAGTCTTTCCCCGAATCATCCGCTTACCGCCAGTCCACCGAGGCCCTGACCCGCCACCGTCTGCAAATCGTCGAGTCCACGAAACCCCCCGGCTTCGACGCCTGGTTGGAGCGGGCGAAAAAGGTCGTGGCAGCTGAACCCGAGCGATTCGCCTCCCTACGCCTTGCCGATGGCTCTTATGCTGCCTCTCTCCGTGATGATGGAAGTGACAACCCTCGTGGCGAGGAATGGGATGGAGAGTCTCTGGAGCCAACTACAGAAGGCCCTGTCCGCACGGCCGAAGAACAGGCTCGGTGGCTGAAGGCCATTGAAGAATCTGCCTCTGCACAGAATGGAGAGTTGGATTTCCACCCTGCAGAACTGAAGTGGGAGAATGAACCCGCCCTGGAGGCCGAGCAGTATGTTGGCGCCTGAGCTTTCACTGGCCAGAGTATCCGAGAAGCTGATGAGCAATTGCAGGATTTCCGAGATTGAGAAGCAGATTGGTGCAGGCCTTATTGAGGAGGTCATTCAGGTTGCCGAGGGCGAGCTGAAGTTGATTGATGAGATTTACAAGTCACAGGCGTAAGTTGTGTTCATGCATGCCGCTGTGTCGGATTCCAGGAACTTTCTGACAAATCTCTTTCTTTTTTAGCTGGGAGGAGCTTGAGGAGAAGCCGAGGCCTGGGCAGTGGACCTACTTCGAGCGCAGTCCAGAGGGCTCTTCTTAAAAGATTAATTTCTATGAACGGAAAATCGATAGAATTCTGCACCACTTGTACTTATTAGCTGATGTGTGTCGACCAAAGCCGGACGCATTTGTGACAATTATATCCGTTATGATTATTTAATTCCTTACTTGACCGAGTAGTTTCTTCCATGTTTTCTTGACATGAGTAGTGAACGAGTCTGGGGCTGGGTATTGGATTCAAAGCATGGGGTGGAGGTCAGGCATTGGGCTGCTTTATAGATAGAAGACAGTTCAAGGGACATATACCAGGCTGGAATCTTTTATGCGTACTCTTGAAATTTACATCGAGAAAGAACAGGAAGGAAACAAGGAAAGCGAAAAGAAATGCATATCTGATGCTATATACCGGTCCATACTGGACTGTGGAGAATCCAGAAGCGCAGGCGGTGAGGCGGCCATCGCTAGCCAGTTCCAGATAGCTGGCGGGATTCCCTCTCCTTGTGGACACATACATCGCTGGATTCTTTGGTGTTGACCTTGCGGGCCATTCTGGTCGAGTCTTCTCCTTTTCCCTTCTCTTTTTTTCTTGATCCAAACATCTTACGGATCTTCTTTGCAATTCCGGGCTGGGCTGTCTGAGCGGCTCGTGCCCTGGCTTCCCCTCCTTACAATCCCCCCGACGCCGCACATAGTCGCGCGAATCTTCTTTCACCCCACACAACATGAGATTGGATATTAAGGTACGGCTAGGGACCTGGAAAGTGTTGCCTAAATGCAAAATAAATACTGGCAAAATTCATCAAGATGTTTAATCGCGGTGGCTGCGAATTGTTACTGACCGTTGGGATAAACTAATAGAGACAACTGTTTGCCCGCTCCGAGCGGGTGAAGGGCATCGATTTCCATCCTACGGAGCCATGGGTGAGTACCTATTTCACGGAGGGCTAGTTAACTTTCTTGCTAACTGCGGAACAGATTCTCACAACGTTATATAGCGGTTCGTCGATGGAACCAAAAGATCAATATTTGTTGTGGATGCGCTGACTGAGGTCCCTAGGTCATGTATACATCTGGTCTTACGAGACTCAGGTAAGCCATTCGAAGGGGAGAATGCATCTTAGGTATAATACTAACTAGACTGTCTTTAGTCGATCATTAAAACCTTCGAACTCACCGATGTCCCCGTCCGAGCTGGGCGATTTATCGCCCGTAAGAACTGGATTGTCTGCGGTTCAGATGACTTCCAGCTCCGTGTCTACAATTACAACACCTCGGAGAAAATTGCTTCCTTCGAAGCGCATCCAGACTATATTCGTTCAATTGCAGTTCATCCGACCCAACCTTTCGTGCTCACGGCCTCCGATGATATGACGATTAAGCTTTGGGATTGGGAGAAGGGCTGGAAATGTGTTCAGGTCTACGAAGGTCATAGCCATTATGTGATGGGCTTGTCTATTAATCCTAAGGATACAAACACATTTGCATCTGCATGTTTGGATCGGACCGTAAAGATCTGGAGCCTTGGCTCCCCGCACGCCAACTTCACATTGGAGGCCCATGAAACGAAAGGTGTTAACCATGTCGACTACTACCCTCAGGCCGACAAGCCGTACCTCCTTACCACCTCTGACGACAGGACCGTCAAGGTGTGGGACTACACGACTAAGGCGCTCATCGCAACCCTGGAAGGACACACAAGCAATGTTTCTTTTGCATGTTATCACCCGGAATTGCCTGTCATCATCTCCGGATCTGAAGACGGAACTATCAAGATATGGCATGCGAACACATACCGACTCGAGCAGTCTTTGAGCTATGGGCTAGAGAGAGCTTGGTGTATTGCGTACCAACGTGGCAAGCAGGGAGTTGCCCTGGGTTTCGATGACGGTGCTGTGGTCGTGAAGATGGGACGAGAGGAGCCCGCAGTTTCCATGGATGGATCAGGAAAGATTGTCTGGGCGAGACATAATGAAGTCGTTTCGACAGTTATCAAAGGTGGGGATTCCAACCTCAAGGATGGAGATCCCATCTCTCTGCCTACCAAAGAACTGGGCTCCTGCGAGGTTTACCCTCAAACATTGTCTCACTCCCCCAATGGACGTTTCGTCTCGGTTTGTGGTGACGGCGAATATATTATCTACACCGCTCTTGCCTGGAGAAACAAAGCTTTCGGCCAAGCCTTGGATTTCGCCTGGGGCTCTAAGGATAATAGCAACGACTATGCCATCCGAGAGTCACCAACTAGCGTTAAGATTTTCAGAAACTTCAAGGAGGCGAGCGGTGGTCTTGACGTCGGTTTCCAAGCCGAGGGCCTTACGGATGGTGTGCTTCTCGGCGTGAGGGGACAGGGAGGAATTGGCATGTTTGATTGGGAGACTGGAAGCCTGGTCCGACGGATTGAAGTTGACCCACGAGCTGTAAGAAAAGTCCCAATCTTCCACCCCCTTTTTTGATTATGAATATCTCATTAACTCTGAACCTGAAATAGGTCTACTGGTCTGAATCCGGAGAGCTGGTTACCCTCGCCTGCGAGGATTCTTTCTATGTGCTTCGATACTCAAGAGAGAACTACATCAATGGGTTGAATGCAGGCGAGGCTGACGAGGACGGTGTTGAGTCTGCTTTCGAAGTTGTCACCGACGTCAACGAGTCTGTCAGGACAGGTCAATGGGTCGGAGATTGCTTTATTTATACAAACTCCACTAACCGCCTGAACTACCTGGTTGGTGACCAAACGTACACAATTTCGCACTTCGACCAGCCAATGTACATCCTGGGATACCTGCCACGCGACGGCAGAATCTACCTTGCCGATAAGGACGTCAATACCGTATCCTTTGCCCTCTCTCTCAGCATGGTCGAGTACCAGACACTGGTGCTACGTGGGGACATGGAACTTGCCGCAGAGCACCTTCAGGAGGTCCCCCAGGATCAAATGAACAAGGTTGCCCGATTCCTGGAAGGCCAAGGATACAAGGAAATGGCTCTTGAGGTTGCCACCGACCAAGAACACCGCTTCGACCTTGCCCTTGCTCTCAACAACCTCGATATCGCCCTGGACATCGCCCGCGAAGCCAACGTAGAACACAAATGGAAGATTGTCGGCGATGCCGCCTTGACCGGCTGGAATCTCTCTCTCGCCCAGGAATGCTTCACCAACGCCAAAGATTTGGGCTCCCTCCTCCTACTGCACACCGCCAGTGGCAACAAAGAGGGTCTCCGCAAACTGGCCGAGCAAGCCGCCGAGGCTGGCCAGCATAACGTCTCCTTCTCCACTCTTTGGTCCCTCGGCGACGTGGACGGCTGCGTCGATCTCCTCGTGCGCACTAACCGTCTTGCCGAATCCGTCCTCTTCGCTCAGACCTACAAGCCCTCCCGTGCACCCGAACTTGTTCTCAAGTGGAAAGAATCCCTCGAGCAATCCGGAAAGACCAAGATCTCCAGACTTATCGGTGTACCTCCCGGTGCAGAGGGTGTCACATCAGATGACGACCTCTTCCCCGAATGGGACGAGTATATCCGTCTAGAGAAAGAAGGTGGTGTGGCCGAACCCCCGTCATCGGACTCCCTGATCGATGTCAACGGAGAGGACGCCGAGCCTGAAACGAATGGGACGCATGAAGTGGAGGCAGAAGCATGAATTTAACCTGGAAATATCATAGGTGTATGATGAGTGTGTAGTGGGGAGTTGGAGTTTGTTATTCATTTTATTTCCTCAAGGAAAACACGAAAAATGAAACTTCACATATTGACAGAGCTATAAAATCGGCTTGGGAGCGGCAGCATACATAATTGTCGTTTTTTCACTTCATTTTCACTTTTTTTCCCCCTCTCTTCTTGCAATGTATGGTTCGTTTTAGAGAATTTGCGCTATTCTACTACTTATATGATTTCTCTCCTTGTTCGTTATGATTGAATATTATGCCCCAGTTGATATCTTTCTCTACTTCTTTATTTGTTGTTTCCCCCCGTTCTTCGTGCCTCGAGAGCTCGGACTGTCTTCTTCCGATCTAAATATGAATGATGAATGAGTCTACGGAGCACTACACCACGACTACTTACGCCTCTTGTGGTGATCCATGGAGAAGAATATCAAACACTAGCTTGGGCTTTTGGTCGTGTACCAAAACGTTGGGCTGAGAGAAAAAGTGTATAAATAAGAGATATTATTCCAGAAAATAGCAGATGTGATGTGATACCTAATTTTTGTAGTACGCTCGGTGGAGCATTACCTCCTCTCAGAAGAATTGATGTATTCTTCATAGACTCGCCCCGCGCCGCGGGTTGAGAACGATCATTCTCATGAGACAAAAGGAAGCTATCGGATAATGGGTTGAGAGGAGATGCCGCCATGAGGCTGAGGGATACTATATAAGGGAATAAGAATAGAAGTCTTTTTCCTGCCTAATACCCTACAGGTTCTGAGATGTAGTGCGAGAGGGTGGTGGGCTGTCGACACCCGATGCCCAATAATCAAAACTACTGAGATACTGGCAATACATTATTGGTGTGATTCAAAGATGATCCATTGTTGTCTATGAGCCAGTCATTTCAATCAACATCCATACTTCCACTCATTGCGAAACTCCCCAAGTGTGCTCAAAACCCGCCGGGGGAAGATAGATAGACAGAAATCACAGTTAGAAAAATCGACAGGAAAAACAGAAGATAATACACCAAATCAATAACAAGCGGGCGAGGAACAACCATCGATATCAAGGGTAAAAATGAAAGAGTTCTAAATCGGGGCGACTGGGTCGGTAAATCGACCTAGATGACTTATTTCCTCAAAGGGACGCATTTTTCATCTAGACAAGTGGAAAGGATCAGACCAGCAGACCGAAAAAGAAAGAAAGGGGTAAACTGATTGCCACATAGGAATAGAACGGGGCCAAAAGGGTATTTAGAGCCCATCAGGCTTTCCCTCGTTCCACTTGGGGACTGAAGAGAAACCGACGCAAGCCCGAGGTAGATAGATATGTAGAAGTTTGATATAGTCAAGAATTGCTCGAGGATGGTAGGGGCCTGCCTAAATGTATCTCAAATGCAAAGGAAACAAGTGGAACAAAGACACAAAGCGCTCAATCGAGATCACTGCCACATAGAATCCCGACAGATAGTATAAATCTGCATGCTCAAGTTCTGAGAACATAACAAAGAGAAAAGAAAATAAAAGTGCGGAAAGGAAAAAAGAAGATAAGATGGGAGACTTTGGGATATGTAGCAGGATATGCAAAGCAACAGTGAAAAACAAGGATAAAATGCTGCTGCGGCTTATCCTTGCACGTTGAGGGTTGAATCCCCAATCTTCTAGTCCAACAAGATCGGCGAATCACGCAGTGAAAAAATATGTTTACTCGGGGATGCTTGCGAAAGATGGGTCTTTGACACTGCCACCAGCATCACCAAGACCGGCAACCGGGCGGTTGTAAGACCATCCCTCGAACTGTTGCTGCATAGTCTGAGACAGAACGGGTCCGTCAACATATGAGTCTTGAGGTGCCTCGGAGGTGAATTCCCGGTCAAAGTTGGTTGTGTCGCGAGCATCCGTCTAGGATAAGTTAGTAAAGACTATCGGAGTTAAGAGAAACCGAATTGTCACTTACCACATTGGGTCGGAAGCTTGGCTCATACTTCCTTTGAAGAAGTTTGCGCCAATCAATGTTTGCAAAGAAATGGTGGGATTTGATCTCGGCAGCACCGTTGGCACCCAGTCGGCGCTGGGGATCACGATCAAGTAGTCGAGTGAGAAGATCACGGGCAGCGGGGGGCACAATGTCACTGCTGGGGAAGGTCAAAGGCTCTTGCAGAATCTTTCGGTACATATCATTTGTATTCTCGTCGTAGAACGGAGGAAGACCTGTTAACATTTCGTACAGAAGGACACCCAGTGTCCACCAGTCAACGGTCTTGGTGTAACCATTGCCAAGCAAAAGCTCGGGGGCAAGATATTCGGGGGTTCCACAGAATGCTGTTTTGTATGTTAGCTAGCGTATAGAGATAGGGGGAAAGAAGGATGTCTTACTGTTAGTCCGGTCTTCGTCCTTCATGTCCAACTTGCACAGACCAAAATCGCACAAGGCAATATGTCCTGTGTAATCGAGGAGGATGTTCTCGGGCTTCAGGTCACGATAGATAACCTTGAAACCGTGCAAGCACTCAAGGGCACAGAGCAACTCGGCTGTATAGAAACGGGCACGGTTGATATCGAAACGTTGCTCCCTTTGGAGGTGATGGAACAACTCGCCACCATTGACGAAAGCAAGCACCAGGTATAACTTCTCGGGAGACTGGAAAGAGAACTTCAAGGGTACGATGAACGGATTGTTGATCTGGGCAAGTACAGATCTTTCAGCAAGCGTGTGTGTGACTTCCGACCGTGAGATAATGTGGGCTTTGCGGATAGTTTTGAGGGCATAGATTCGGCCCGTATCTTTCTTCCTGTAAAAATGTCTTAGTTTAGAACACGAGGGCCGAAATTCGGTGTGGTAACACCTACATGACCTGCATGACCTTGCCGAAACTGCCCTTACCAACGACCTTCAAGAGGTCAAAGTCCTCAATCTTCAGGCTTCGTTGCTTATTCTCCACGAAGGAAACACCGATCTTAATAGATCCAGTGCCAAATTGAAGTTCAAGCCACTCGGCTCCGAGCTGACCCAAATGGCGTTCCTGTGCTGCGTGTACCGCAGCTGCCTTCTGGTTGTCTTTCTTGCTCAATTTTGGGTCGTCCACATATTGTTGTGCTTCCTCGAAGCGAGGATGCACCTTGACCGCACCAAGGAATATGTCCTCACTTCGACCGGCACCTTGTCGAGCGGCGGGGTTTCGGAGATACAGCTGGACGTTCAATTCAGTTTTTCGCGACACATCGAATTTGAAGGCGGTATTGTCACCGGCCCACAGGGGGTTTTCAGGGGTCCCGGAGACTGCATCAACGAATACTTGGTTCTTTTCGAAATCGAGAAGGGCGTATGGAAGATACTTGGTTGAGTACCGACCGTGGATAGTGGGAGCGGCATTGATACCCCCACTTGTCGATTGCGGGCGGGTACTTTGGACGAAAGAAGCGGCCTGCCCATGTGTGGAGTGAGAGGACGAGGAGCTGGGGCGCATGGCATATCCATTGTTATTTTGGAAATGTGAATTGAAAATTTGCTGATAATGTGGGGAGAGCGCGAAGCTTCGACCTTCGTGGAGAGTGACAATCAAAATTCCGGGTTTAACGGGGGCGACGGGAGGGGAGACGAGCGCCTCCGAGGCGTCTATGATTACGAGTTAGAGAGCAAAACGAGGGGGAACCCCCCCCCTTCTGGGTGAGGGCACCGGGGAGCAAGGATATGGGGGAGAAATACTAATTCCATTGGAGCTAGTAGGTGTCTGGGATACGACCGGGGTTTCTTCTCCAGAGTCACCCTTGATAGTCGATGTGGAGGAAGATCGGGTAAACGTGTTTGTTAAAGGTGCAAGGTGGGTTTCCTTTAATTCTGGATTGGGGGAAAACCGACAAGGTTAGTTCCTGGTTCCCTTCCAGAAAAGAAACTTTAGGGGAAGAAGGATCAAATACACATACTTTTGGTGAGTCTCCAAGACATAGTGAAGGGCGGTCTGTGAGAGTCCGAGGGTGATTCAAGAGAGGGGGGAGAGAGGAAGTGAAGGGGAAGAAGACCGGTCGGTTCTACGACGGGTCTCTGAGGGAGAAGAGAAAGACGGAGGAGAGAAAGAGAGAAAAGGCAGGTCGAGAGAAAGTTCAAGGAAAGGAGGTGATTGATGGCTGACGAAGGTTGATAAAATGTGAGGAGATGCAGAACCGCCACAGCCACAGCAGTCAGCAACACACAAGACAACGAAGAAAGGAAAGTTAAGGGGTGATCGATCAGGAACTAGTGATTGAAGGCCAAACAGAGAGAGATATTTATTGCACAGTGTAATTTTGATAGCACAAACAAGGAACAACCAGGATCCGGGGAGTACTGGGCAGAGACGACCCAGGTTGTTTTTCTGGGTACCAAAGTGGAAGAGTGCAACGGACGGGGAGAAAACACCGGGATGAAAAGGAACAACAGAGACCGATCGAGTCGGAGGCTGAAGAGGGGAAAATGAACTTAGGAGGGAATCTCCTCTTGGTCCCGGTGGAGGGGGAGGTGGAGGGACCAGCCAGTCGCTCCTGATTGGACCGTGAACTTAGTTGCCTGGGAGCCTGGGACAAAGTGAGGCCTTATTTCCAAGGCATAAAAACCACCCGACCGGGGCTGTGCAGGGCGTGTCAAGGCTTGCTTAGTAATAATGTCTATTCAATGACAATGCAGTCCATAAGGTAACTTAGCCACCGCCTCCCAGGAGCACTGAGGTCTGGTTTGGAGGAAGACTCATTATTCAGGGAGTCACGGTTACGCGATCGGATTCACCGGGCATTTTGATGACGGCTGCCAGCGCAACGCCAGCCTATCGCTTCCAACCAGGTCCTCGACGTCACTTCTCTCGGTCAAGAATACCCATCTTCGACGATCCTTCCCGCCTCAGCTAGCCCTGCGCTGCAATAATTGTGATTTGTTGCACCTCCACTTAGTCAGCTGCGGAGACATCATCCCTTTGTCTGCTTCAACCTCGTCTCCTTCTCCAGAGCTCGTTCGGAACTATTCTAATCCTTGCCCTCTGATCTGGCTGGAGGGCTTACGGTGTGGTCGAAACGGATCAGGGTACAGCGGAGGATGAAAGGGACTCACGACCGATGGGCGTAATACGAAAGAAGACCGCCTCGCGCGGGACCGAAGCAGGTACCAAGTATCATTGCGATATCTGCTCCGTGGATGTGACTTCGACTGTAAGAACCCGCTCCAGTGTGCATGCACGTTCGTGTGTAGACTGAAATGTTGATTCTGATTTTGTAAACCCTTTCTAGGTCCGTGTATCCTGTGCACACCCTGCCTGCCACGAGTACGACCTGTGCGTCCCCTGTTTTGCAGCCGGAGAGAAATCGAAAAACCATGATCCGTCTACGCATCCGTACCAGGTGATCGAACAGAACTCTGTTCCAATATTCCAGGAAGATTGGGGCGCAGATGAGGAGCTGTTGCTGCTCGAGGGCGCGGAGATCTACGGGCTCGGCTCGTGGGCGGATATTGCAGACCATATCGGCGGTTATCGAACGAAAGAGGAGGTCCGCGACCACTATATCAACACCTATATTGACAGTCACCATTTCCCACTACCGGCACGCGCCGACCCGGACGATACGCGTCTCTCTGATTCTATCTCGAAGGAGCAGTTTCAATCGCGGAAGAAGCGGCGCATTGAGGAGCGCAAAGAGGCAGCTAAGGCTGCCCCGCCTACGACCCCGAAACAAAAGCCCACAGCGAGTGTGCCGGCATGTCACGAGGTGCAGGGCTATATGCCTGGCCGATTGGAATTCGAGACGGAATTTATGAACGACGCGGAAGAAGCGGTGCAGCACATGTCCTTCGAGCCGGGAGCGGGTGAGACGACGAACGGAGAGACAGACGCAGAGATGGAATTGAAGATGACGGTGGTCGACATTTACAACTCGCGACTCACGGCCCGGACGGAGCGCAAGAAGATACTCTTCGAACACGGTCTTCTCGAGTACCGCAAGAACTCGGCGCTGGAGAAGAAGCGCACAAAGGAGGAGCGAGATCTATTAAACAAAGCGAAGCCGTTTGCGCGCATGATGAACCACGATGATTTTGAAGAGTTCAACAAGGGACTCGAGTACGAGCACAATCTTCGCCTAGCCATCATACAGCTTCAGGAATGGCGACAAATGGGGATTGGAGATCTGAAAGGAGGGGAGAAGTACGAACAGGAGAAGCAGCAGCGAGCCCAGCGACTTGTGCCACAAGGGTCGTTCGATCGCTTCGCCAGCACACGACCGAAGCAAAGCCAGCAACCGGAGCAGCCCTCTGCAGCGAGCCAATTAACAACCCCAGAACTTCCGTTACGGTTACAGAAAGCATCAGGGGCCTCTAAGCCTCCAGAGCCTAACCCTCCTGTACTGAATGATTTCGATCGGGCATTTGCCGCGAACGGCGACGGGGCCGTCACACCCCAACCTACTAAGACCAAGTTTGTCGTGCAGCCGCTGAACAACGTGATTCCATGGAAGCTAGAGAACGAAGGAGCGCCGGATCTCCACCTCTTAACGAAGGAGGAGGTTGAGCTCTGCAACATCCTCCACGTGCAGCCGAAGCCATATCTAGTCATCAAGGAGACCCTATTAAAGGAGTCAATGAAGTCCGGTGGGAGTCTAAAGAAGAAGGATGCGCGAACTATTTGCAAGGTACGTTGCTCCATTTAGCACGATTAGTGGCATGGAAGTATAATTAACGCTTTACGCCTTACAGCTCGACAGCACGAAGACGAGTCGAATTTTCGACTTTATGGTCCACAGTGGGTGGATCAACAAGGGGTAGTGCTCGACTGAGTTTATCATTAAGCTTTTGACTTTCTATCAGTATTCGTGTGGTGCTTGTACATACAACGTAAGGAGTTTTAGTAGGCGTTTTTCTGAGGCTGGAGGGAGGAAAGCATGGTTAGAATTGTGGCTGATCCACGAATTATGATTCCATCTACATTACTACAAATATAAACCGTTACTATAAACCCTTTAGTGGATAAACCCCTGGTAGACACCTGTGAACTTCTATCCAGGTACTCCAACTAAAAACATCAAGAACATACCCGTGGAGTGTGCACGGCATTTAGTCCGAAGCCCGCTCTCTACCCCAAATAACGGCTTTCCCCACAGAGGACAAGTCAAGTCGGCCCTCGGCACTTCTCAGTTGTTTTATTTATACCCCATCATACCACCAGATATATATCAACCAAGTCTTCGCAACTATATGTATAAATATAATTAAGGCATATCAATCAATACTACCCTACCAAGCCAACACCCAGGATTCAAAAGAGGGAAAGAAAAAAAAAAAGAGAAAAATGACATTCAAAATCCCACCGCCAACCCCCCAATACGCCAAACTCACCTTCCCAACACCGCACATCCTCCTCGTCACCCTCTCTCGACCGCGAGACCTCAACTGCATAAACTCCACCGGCCACGAGGAACTCCACTCGATCTTCGAATGGCTCGATGACGAGCCTAGTCTCCGCGTGGCCGTCATAACCGGCGAAGGGAGGGCGTTTTGCGCCGGGGCTGATTTAAAGGGTTCGTTCGTTTGTTTTTCTTTCCCCTGGATTGATTTTTAGTCGGTGCTAATGGTGGAATGCAATGTATAGAATGGAACAACAGCGCCCAATCCAGCCAGGACAGGAAACCCATGCCATCGTCGGGATTCGGGGGTCTCTCTCGACGATCGGGGAAGAAACCGGTCATTGCAGCTGTGAATGGCCTGTGTCTTGGGGGTGGATGTGAGATGATCGTGAACGCTGATATGGTGATTGCGTGTGAGAAGGCCTTCTTTGGGTTTCCGGAGGTATTGAGGGGGGTGGTTGCGTGGGCGGGTGCGTTGCCCCGGTTGGTCAGGACGGTGGGCCGCCAGCGCGCGATGGAGATGGTGCTCACAGGGCGACGGGTGCCAGCGCCAGAGGCGGAGAAGTGGGGGTTTGTGAATGAGGTGGTGGCCGATGAGAAGCAGGTTGTGGCGCGGGCCGTGGAGATCGCAGGCCAGATCGCGGCCAATAGCCCCGATGCGGTCATTGTGAGCCGGGAGGGGGTCAAGGTGGGATGGGAGGGAGTGGGTGCAGAGGAGGGCACGCGGTTGTTGATCGATGCCTGGGAGAAGAAGCTCAATGCAGGGGAGAATATCAAGGAAGGATTGAGGGCGTTTGTCGAAAAGAGGCAGCCGAAGTGGGTAGAGAGCAAGTTGTAGTAGATACAATCCTATATTCTATAAGCAGTGCATCTGGAATTGATTGAATTGAATTTATTTCCTCATTAACTAGCTTAGTTGGTCTACATCTAAGCTGCAGTTCAGTAAATCATGTACGCTAATCCGAAATATCCCATTCGCGCCGACCATAATATTCGCCGTATCCCATGCGGTTCAAACTCCGTCCTGCGGCTAAACCTGTTTAACGTCGCTTGAAAAAATTTGTCCGGTGGACCGTCATATCCTTGATCGACTCGAAATCCTTCATGGTAGAGTTTTGTAAGTGTGTGATGGCTAGACAATTGATAAGGGACGGGTGGGTATTGTTGTGACAACAAGTTGTCGGGGTGTTGTCCTACTTGGTTTCTTGTTGAACGAGTGCCACTTTCTCGAGTATGGAAGGATACAATGGGTGATCCTTCTCGAGGCCGGTAAGGTGGGTGGTGGCTTCCTCCGGCGACTGTTCTTTGAGAATCTGAGCAAGTTCTGCACTCTCCTCATCCCCTTCAATATTCTGGAAACGGAGAGCCTGTTCAACGGTATTCACCAAAGCACTGAACTTCAGGCCGCGCTCCGCCAGCTGGGAAGCAGGCCCAATGAAGCGTTCATCGCGGGATAGTTTTCGAAGGGGTGCGCGTCCGACACGCTCGATGTTGTCTTCAAGGTAAGGGTTGGAGATGCGGCCGATGATCTTGTCAACGTATTCCTTCTGTTCGTTGGCGGAGATACCGTGCTTGTTAATGATCAGAGATGCGGTTTCGTCGAGAACTTTGTGGACAGTAGCGCGGATCTCGGAATCAGCAAGAGCTTCAGCGATGGTCTTCTTGCCACGAAGGTGGCCGTAGTAAGCGGTGGTGGCATGGCCTGTGTTGACGGTGAAGAGCTTGCGTTCAATGTATGGCTTCAGATTGTCCACCCAGTGGATGGCAGAAATATCAGGGTGTTCGAGGCCAAGCTTCTTGAAAGGAGTCTGTTCAACAACCCATTCGTAGTACTTCTCAATGCGGACATTAAGACCATTGTTAGGAGGTTGATTGGGGACAATGCGGTCAATGGCGCAATTGGCAAAAACAGCACGGCTGGCGAGCAACTCTGCAGAGGCCTTCTTCTCAATGTGGCCGCGCAGAGTATCAGTAGCACCGATAGCGTTCTCGCAGGCAATGACTGTCAGGCGGGTGGAACTGGTACGGGCTTCAAGACCCTTGGCAATGACGGGAGCAATGAACTGGAGGATCCTGGGACCAACAGCACAGGTCACAATATCTGCGCTTGCGATCTCGTTGACGACATCGGATTCATGTGTCTTGGAGTTGATGGCCCGATAGTTGTTGATGGTCTTCTCCTTTTCACCCTCTTCGCTGATTTCTGTAATGACATAAGAAGGGGTATTCTGGAGATCATTGATGACTGCGTCGACAACATCGACAAAGACGACCTCGTAGCCAGCGGCGTGGAGGAACTCGCCGACAAAGCCACGGCCAATGTTACCACCACCGAAATGAATTGCCTTCGCCATTTTGATGGAAGGCAGTGTTTTAGTTAAGATGTGATGAGGGGGGAAGAAAGGTAGGCACAAGGGTGGTATATGGATTGATCAAATGTAGGAGAGTACAGAAGAGGAGATTGGGTGGGAATATGGGAGAGGGGAAGGGGCTTGCGATGAGGAGAGATGATGGTGTTGAAGATGAAGAGGGGAAGGAGTGAAGGAAGTGGGGGGAGAGGCTATACTTATGTATGAAGTCAGAAGACAAGAAAGGAAAGCATGACGGAGAGGGAAAGCGCAGCCCAACGGACGACCAGGGAATGGATAGCTGGAAAGCTACACAAAAAGAAACAGAAACCAGACCGGTGAATCAAAAATGGTGAGCTTGACTTAATTCTCAGACGCAAAGACGCAGTTACTGGAGGGGCCATAGCCAAGGTGGGGGGGCGCAGTGCGCAAGGAGGCGTATCGGTCGTTGACATGCGATTCTTTGATGACGCTTGCTGATTAGCTCCCTCAGCTCCCTCTGTGCGTCGGATCTGGGGTCCGGAAGAAACAGGATATTGCCTCCTTGCTTGCCTAGGCAAGTTAAGTCGGGCTGGAATATAATTTTCCTGCATGATAGTCGTCTTACTATTATTGACCTGACAATTTATTGGACTTATTATTATCTCTCATCCAAACCCAGATCGAGAGATGCAGTGAAGCTTATGACCCGATCCCTTCCGCAACTTACACTCCGTGCAACATCTCCTTGACTACAAAGGACTAGTTGCCTACGAAAATGGAGAATCCTGGGGGATGTCGGAGATTGCAACCGTCTAGTCGAAAAGGAGAGTAGGGCATTGCCTAGGTATGATTTAGGACTAGCCCAGGACGGACTGCGACTAATGAGATAGTAGTTGGTCGTTGTGATGGTAGTAATCATGGTATCCATAGTTCAACTCCTGTACAAACGATTTGATAAGGGACCGTCAATTATCAAATGATTATTCCGAATCATGTCATGATGATGTCCCGCGCGGGTATCTAGCCAACAATGACCCACCTTTTTGACTCTGTCTGCTTT
The DNA here is from genome assembly GCA_027569225.1 of Aspergillus panamensis. NCBI lineage: Eukaryota > Fungi > Ascomycota > Eurotiomycetes > Eurotiales > Aspergillaceae > Aspergillus > Aspergillus panamensis. The sequence goes on along the minus strand of JAPDER010000042.1, from coordinate 123,972 downwards.
TCAGGAGGAGTCAGGACTGTTGGAATTCGGGTTGCGACCACCGCATTTTAACTACAACTAGAGGCGCCAGATTCGTGATGGGCTTTGGCCTTCACGGGTGGCTGAAGTGGTTGCTCACTCCTCCTCCTGTGTCGTCATTGGAAACTGGCTGAGGGGTCCCACCGGCCGGTGACGTTACTGCAGTGGTAGGCAGTTTGTTGACAACTTGGCACCCTCAAATTTAATAGGTAGTTCTTCACCAAGAGAACAACCACAAGCCTAAGGTACTCCTGACTACAAGTGGACTAGCGACTGACTAACAGATACTACCCATGCTCTACAGAATCTACTCCTCCTGCATGAGAGATCGAGGTCGAAACGGGCAGCAAATGGACACAAACTCCGTGGTGTATCAGCCTCTCCACCACGACAACGCTAGTGGTCCGCCTGTCCGCCGGAGAAATACAATTCCCAGGTCCTCATACAATTTCATTCCGGGGATTTCTGTGGGTCTTTTCACTCGTCCTTGAACTCATACCAATAAAACTGATTTGTGCTCTTGGGCCAATTATTTTAGTTGCATGATATGTATGTACGTACCCAGAATCCCAGATACCTCTCCTGTCCTTCGAGTGAGTCTATTCCCAACCCGATCATCATTCTTTTCGCTTCTTTCCCCTTCTCCAGGTTTCTCTTTTTCTCCAGGCTCCTCCTCCATACTGCTGTTTCCATCTTTACTCTTCGACCAATCCCTCATGTTTTACAGATTCTATCTTTCCCAATTTAACACTCCGTCGGCCCGATTATCATCGGCCAAACCTATCATCAAGCTCCCGAATCCTTCCACTGCTGATATCTTTTCAGGAACGTGTGGACTACAGTACCCCGGCTTTACGGGTGAACCCGTCCCGTTCAACCGATTGAGACCAATTACGCCTCCGATATTATCCCGTGTGAAAGCGATCTTAAATGGCACAGCAAAACTGCGTCGGACTTCAGTCCTCCGGCTAGTGATTATTTTTATGGGAAAATAAAACCCATTCTTATTCTTGACACTGGACAGGGTTCTTGGGATCGAAACTCAAACCACCGGCTTGCAAAATATTCACGCAAATAGACTAATCTTTCTAAATGGCGCAGTCGCATCAGGCCGTTACGTTAGCCCTAATTAGTGCCTTGGGCGTCCAAAGACCTCCAAACAGCCAAATGTCAGTCCTGCAGGCTCTTGTAAAGAATTCCGGTGGTGGCGAAAAATCCAGCATCAGCTTCTTCAGTTGATTTCAGGTGAGAATCTGATAATAATAATGTCTGTCATCTAGCGGAAACTATTCCGTACAAATTCCTAGTATGAGGCTAGGCCTGTCAAGTACTAGTGCATCAATCAATCTGACGCCTGAGTCAGATCCATCGAAAACGCATGGTGCCATCTCTCATGGCATGAATCTTACTCTATGTCTCAACGATATTTCCATTTCTCTCCATAGCAGGGCCTTAAGATATTGGAATGGGCGGTACCATGTTCTACCATGTTACGTAGGGCTAAGGTCGTGATCATGACGGCGGTAGGTGGTGTATTCATTTGGAACTGCCTGCCAAGGAGGCGGATTCAAGTGAAGCTGCTTCAAAATGAGTACACGCTTTTGATGAGTAATCTACTCAGTAATAACTTCCTTGTTTGGTTTGGAGATACAGTGTCCCGAGTCCCGACCAGTTGCATTATCATTATTTATGTTTACCTAAATGAAATGGGTTCTTGGCTCAGAAAATCTTCGTTTCTTTTGCTTTTTCGCAAATCTCCTTTGTACGTGTAGCAGGAAACAGACCTTGCCCTGACCGGGATGATCGAGCTGAAGGATTCTCCAATGCCATATTGAGAATGGTTATGTATGTCCCAGCGAATGTGGAACAGTATCAGTGCTCTATCACCTGTTTGATTTGATGGAGATTTTGGGTTCTTCCCTTGACGATACCTAATGTTATGCTCGTTTCTTCTTCGAGCAAGCAACAAAAAGCCCCCGCCTTGTGGGCCATGGTGAACTAGACAATGCATTGGACTAATTAGTAATTAATCCTCTAATGCGATTCAAGCTTTTCCATTACCACCTTGACTGCTAATAATGTCAGTGCAGTTTATGCACCCCTGATAGTCCTATCACATTGATATATAGCCTTGCAGGCAATAGGCACCCAGACGTATCCGAGGCTCACTAGGATGACCTTATGATTACCTAGTGCTCTGTTGAAATGGATTCCGGTATTGCAGCTGTATCACCATTTGCTTCGAATGTGACATAGCGCTCTGACGAAGTGAATGATGGGTGTATCACAGCAAATTTTCCCTCCGATGCAACAAAATAGTATCGAATGACTCGGAAGATTTTGTCATGCTGTCCGCCAGAGGGCTCGGTTGTTCACTTAAGCATGGTACTCAGCTTGTCGAGCTATTGGTGGAGATCACAGTCTTGTCGTCCATATCCAAGCGGGAGTCCCTAGATGTAAACGAGTCAACAGAACAGCTGTTTGTATGGCTAGAAAGTATAGTGGATACGGGACCCTAGGACAACCACTGGTGAGTGTTAGACACACGAGGATATTCAACTGCCGCACTGAGAGAGCTATAGAGCCCATAGGGCTCATAGGAACGAATATCGCCAAGAGTAGCCAACCCTGTCCAAATCTGTACCAAAAGTGCCAACCTGAGGTCGACTTATCAGGTTGGCTGGGCAGTCTTCTCCTACCAGCGGGGGAGTTTTCGTGAAGGAACCGAGTGTATTATGGCGGGGATGATTATAAGCTTGGGAGATCGTCATTGCGGCGTTTTTTTTTTTTTTTTTTTTTTTTCGGGAAGCGGGGGTATAATTTGGATTTCGTTCGCCATGGATGACACGACATCGATCAACGATAAAGTGTCCCTCGTAAGAGCAATAGCGACTGTGAAATCATTATTCTCGGCAATGCGCCCTGAGGGAATGCTCCTGTATGATTATCTCATTTTTCTCCTGCCGCGATGCTAGAAAATCGTCTCATATTAAACGCCGAGCCAGATGGATGTTCGCAGATGATAAAATCAAATGCCGTTGCCAAAGGGTAAAAACTGCGCAGAGATAATAGACCCCCTAACCCCCGAGAGCTTGATGTTAGAAGCCCGAGAACTTCGACCAAGATATCTGTGAGGGAATGTTGGATTTGAAATACAGTGTGAGTCAAAGTGTAAAGACCCCACCCAGATGAACTTTGCCATGGGAATAGATCACGGACTTAAGGGGTAAATAATGAACAATTTATCATCGTGAGCTCGTTATTTCCGCTGCGGTGACGCAAAGTCGAAAGGCGATTGTACAACCTAGCCAACCGTCCTATCACAGTCGAATGATAATCGTGAGGAGTGGACCAATGTGGGGAGAAACAAAGCAACAGGATAAATTGAGGGGCAGAGCGTATTGGAGTCAAGAGTGTATATAAGGACGGTAGCGAGGTCATATTCCAATTATTCAACCCTGAAAAGTTGACGTTAAATCTCCTACAGCTTCTTAGGCAAGATTTGAGATATTTTAACCCCAGATCGACCAATCTAACACCCACTATGCCAAAGGTTCTGTTGACAGGTACGGAAGCAATTGTTGATGTCCACTGCCCCGCTAGGGTGGCTAGGTAGAATGGTAAACTAACCTATTTTCTACAGGAGGCAGCGGCTTCATCGCCGCCCACATACTTGATATTCTGCTGGAGCATGGGTAAGTGTTCGTAATGCGATCCTAGTTTGTGCGCTACATCTTGCGACAGCAGTGGACTGACTGGAGCTTGACAGGTTCGATGTAGTAACGACAGTCAGATCGGATGAGAAGGGCCAAAAGATCCTCGTAGCTCATCCGAACACTCCCCAGGAAAAGCTCTCCTATGTCATTGTTAAGGATATTGCGCAAGATGGAGCTTTTGATGAGGTACATATCCCTCTATTCTTGATTCTGCTTGTGTCCTTTCCGCTTGTTTCTCTAGCAGTCTTGACTCTCGTTACCCAAGCCGTGCTAACTAATTCGTTGAGTAGGCAGTAAAATCTGACCCGCCATTTGATTATGTTCTCCATACCGCTTCTCCATTCCATCATAATGTGGTGGACCCTGTGAAGGACTTCCTGGACCCGGCCATCAAGGGAACAACGGGAATCTTGAAAGCTATCAAGGCCAACGCGCCAACGGTGAAGAGGGTGGTTATCACGTCTTCCTTCGCAGCGATCGTCAACGCAAACAACCACGAGAAGGTCTACAGCGAGAAGTCCTGGAACCCTGTAACATGGGAGGAGGCGCTGGATGGCCACACTTACAGAGGAAGCAAGGTGACTAATACTCGCGAAACCTATTTTGCGTTCATCCCAACTGATATGATTCCTTCTCCCCTTAGACATTCGCGGAAAGAGCTGCTTGGGACTTCGTCGAAAAGGAGAAGCCCAACTTCGACCTGGCAACAATCAACCCTCCCCTCGTCTTCGGCCCGGTGGTACACTACTTGAACTCCCTCGAGGCGATTAACACATCTAACGCCCGTATCAGCCGTCTGGTCCAAGGCCTTGAGAAGACACTACCCCCTACAGGCATTTTCCTATGGGTAGACGTTCGTGATGTCGCGCTGGCTCACGTTCGAGCCATTGAAGTTCCGGAGGCTGGTGGAAACCGGTTCTTTACCACTGCTGGTTTTTATACGAACAAGGAGGTTGCTGATATAATTCGGGACACTTATCCTGAGTTGGAAGACAAGCTCCCACCCAAGGAGGACTCGAGCGATCTGCCTGAGGATGTTTATGGATATGACAACACCAAATCTATTCAGGTTCTGGGTCTGAAGTATAATTCACTGAAGACAGCCATCGTCGATACGGTCAAATCCTTGTTGGCTGTTGGTGCTTAATTAGGTGGAGCATGATCGGCAGATCGTATAGAAATCAAGTATAAGTGCCGTGTTAAAACTTTCATATCTATTTTTATTCTTAGAGATAATTAGGAGAAATGAAATGTAGTATGACGAGAAAAACAAAATGCATGGCCTTTGTAGAATCCAAAATGCACTATAGGTAGTTGCTGTGACCCGTAGCGCTGGACTTGGCAATCCGTTGATGGCTTCGGAGATCAACTTTTCCTCCAGCTCCTGTTGCCGGAGCAGAACCTTTCGAGACAACACAATTACCCAACCACCACCATGGCGGCGGCCAAATTATCCCCAACAGCAAATCTGCTGCGGAAATCGCGCCTATTCGCACTTCCACAGGCTTTGTCGCTTCCTCCAGACGCCCCTACCTCAAAGTCCGTGTTTGAATCCAACACCGCAACCATCCACCATCCTGTCCGCGCATCCATTGTTACACCTGCATCGTCGCTAGCACGAGGAGATTGGGGTCTCAAGAGGCCACTGCCCGCAAAGTCGACATCCCTTAAGACCTCCAGACCCATCGTCCGTATCAATGCTCTCGATACGTTTGAACATGTAACCGACTTCGAATCCGCAGCGGACCACACCGTCACCCTGGAGAAATTTCAAGAACTTCATATGCCCATATCCCTCCCTTCTAAAGTGAACTACGCTACCAGCATTGTCCCGAGACATCAGAGTCCTTTCGAGCCACATGTTGACAATACCGCCACGAGTAAAGGTGTGGCGGAGCCCGGAGCTAAGCAGTTCAGACATTCTGGACCTTGGCTCGCCGGCCAGACAGAAGCGGAGTTCAACGCGTATTTGAAACAAGTTCGCAAGGACAAGCCTGAGCTGCTGAAGAAGCTTCAAGAACTCTTCACTGCGAAACGGGCTGCCCAGCGAAGGAAGCAGGCTCAAGACCGTGGGGAGGATCTGGAGAAGTTTGAGCCAGTTCAGGTTACCGACGAGGAATTCCAAAGCTATCTCAAGTCTTTGCGCTCAGATCCGTTTTCTCTTGGACCGGTGGTCTTCGAGTTGCTGGATCTGCCCTCTGCTCCGGCGGTACCTAGCGACCGCATCGGCCAGAAGTACTACCAGTCGCCCGGATCAAAGTTATCTTCTGCTGAATATTCTGGGTTTGGGCCTCCCAAGACCCACCCATCAGCCGGTTTGTCATATGCACGGTCGCACGCTTTAGTCTATAACCACCCCGCCCATGGACCTCAGGCTTTCCAGCGCCCTGTGGAGGCCCGTATTCTGCGCCCGAAGGGTAGGTTCAAGGGCCGAACCGCGAAGGCGATTGCCGGTGTCGGTGGTATTGCAGTGGAGGACTTGAATGCCATGACCTTTGTTGATCAAGGTGCCCCTGCCGGCCTCGCATCCTTTGACGCAGCTATTCCCGGTGGAGCTAAGTACTGGGTTACTCCTATCCGCGCTTCGGTAGACTCGAACGGAAGGATTGGACTGGCATCTTACCGTGCCAGTCCTACGGCCAAGGCTCCCTATGGCATCGAAGACTACAAGAAGCCGTCTTTGAACTCGAGGATGGACATTTCCGAATTTATTCGTGAGCGCCAACGAACAGTCCCTCGCTTAGACCGAGCCCGTACCTCTTCGGAACCTGGTTTTTCCCAGCAACCCGACAGTCACAAGGAGGACATTGCACGCAACCTCATGAAGACTCTTAGCTCTTCTTAAGTGGTGTTTAAGCCCGTTGCATTTCTTTTTTTCTTCCTCCGTTTCCATCTAGTTTTCTATTCTTCAAGCATGGTTTTTGGGAGCAGAGTTGGCTGTAAGATTAGATTGAGGGATGATGAATGTAAAGCTACTCCTATATATTTTCTATTTTGTGATACAAAGTAGACTACCCTTTGTTTTTGTAAATCGAAAGGTCAATTTAAAAATTTCAATAATCTTTTCCTCACCATGTTCTCCAAGTTCTATACCTGCGACCTGCATACGGGCTTCCTAAAACGGAAAGTTGACAAATTTAGCCCTACATCACGTGGGCGGTAACCTAGGGCAAAGCTATCGGCACCACTACCACCTCAGCGCAACACAATAAAATCCCGAATATTCATCCAGCTCGCCAACCTTTCAATCAGCCAGCCAGCCAGCCAACAACCGCCAAAATGGGTCGCGTCAGGACTAAGGTGCGTTATTAGAAACGGCAATCCCAAAAGCCCTGAAATTGGAATCATCCTGGGAGCAGATTTTCTAACGACATTGTACAGACCGTTAAGAGATCCGCCAAGGTCATCATCGAGCGTTACTACCCCAAGTTGACTCTCGACTTCGAGACCAACAAGCGCGTTTGCGATGAGATCGCTATCATTGCTTCCAAGCGTCTTCGCAACAAGGTTAGTTTGGTCTTTTATTTGGAATCCTATAGGGAAAGAAAATCGGATCAGGGAACGGCATGCTGATTGAAACAAATTTTATTCGGTTTAGATCGCTGGTTACACCACCCACCTTATGAAGCGTATCCAGCGTGGTCCTGTCCGCGGTATCTCCTTCAAGCTCCAGGAAGAGGAGCGTGAGCGTAAGGATCAGTACGTTCCCGAGATCTCCGCTCTGGACGTCTCCCAGACCGAGTCCGGCCAGCTCGATGTCGATGCCGACACCAAGGATCTCCTCAAGAGCCTGGGCGTAAGTTTTGTCCCCCTTCCTTGATTTCCCCATATCCTGTCAAGAGGGGAAACTGGATCGGCATGGCTAATATGGACTTGGTGTGTTCTAGTTCGACACCCTCAAGGTCAACGTTGTCAACGTCACCCAGCAGCAGCAGGAGCCCCGCCGCTTCCGTCGCTAAAAAGTTTTTTGCTTTTTTCCGCGGTTGATCTGTGGTCTGTCTGAATCATGTTTTTTCACCATTATTTTTCAGGGCTGGCGTTGTCGGCTGTACCCGACTACTGCACGTTTTTTTTTCTTTTTAGGAACAGCATATGAGAAATGAAAAACATGATTTGCTGCTGAGAAAGGTGTCGCCGATTCTCTTGCGAGTGCGAGGGATGACGCTTGATTGCCAATATTTTCTCCTTTCTTTCTATGGAAGATGCGTAGGTGGTGGTGTGATGCTATGGATGGATCTATGGGGATATGCAGTGGCCTTGCTGTGGGCTATTGGGTACCCCTGCGGACTCTGGATTTTCCAATAAAGAGAATTCTTCTCGTCTTGATATTATTTGAAGAAGGTGAGTCTATATACAACTTTGGGGGTATCAAATGTAGAACGCCTCGGGAAGAGTGCACCAGGAATCCAGCCAGGGCACTGCGGAGTATATTAGTGTCGTTGTGCTATGGGAATATTAGTCGTCGCGAGGGAGGTATCCTTCTATCGCTCCGCCCTTCTCATCACCGGGCTGCATGATCGGCTCAGTGATCATTGCGTCGGGGTTCATATTCTCTTGAATTTGCACATTGACTCGGCCTGCTCGGAACGCTGGACTCGAGTCCCCACGCTCCATCGCGAGCTCACGGGAGCGGTCGTCACCTCCAACAGAGAGTCTCGAGATGTCCTCCGCGATCTCATTCGATCCGATCGGTCTCTCCATGTGCAAATTGTCTAGTTGCCCAAGCACATCCTTAAGCGAGGCGGGATTCCTGATGGGATGCGTTCCCTGCTGCGCCGCCCTGGCTTCCTCAAGGAGTAGAATTTCCTTGCCGCGCATGTCGTCCGATCGTCTCTCCCACACCGGCTCCTCCGCCAGCTGAACTCGCAAGTACATAGCTCTCTCAGCACATTCGCCCGAGCACCACATCTCGAGCTTCTCCCGGGGAACGATATTCATCTCTCGCCCCCGACCACCAGGGCCCGTCCCTTTCGCTCCCCAAGTGATCCGGAACGTCCCTCTCGCACTATCCTTGCGATGCTCCCGAGGACAAAGCCCGTAGCCACATAAACCCTCAATATTCCTCTCTAGAACCAGGTTGTCGTAGTCTGTCGGTTGGAAGGGAACCAGTGCCGTCTTGAACTTATGTGCGTCTTCAGCGGACGGAGAGCTGGGATCGGCAGAGGGTGAGGACGGAAGCTCAATGAGCTCTAGGATGCGGCTAAGGATCAGGTCCTGGGTGTCTTTTTGTGCTTGGATTTGGTGAGCGTGGTGTAGAGCAATGGCGAGATGTCGGGGATCAGTCTCTGGTTTGGAAGAAGAGGAGGACTTGAATTTAGTTTTCTGTGGCGTGCGACGCGAACTACTGGGTTTGGAGGATGATGTTGCTGCTGCTCTGGAGGACGCGGCGTGAGTTGAAGGGAGGGAGGTCCTCAAGAGAGGTTGATCCGAGGACATTGTGGGAGATATTTTGTTCGTCTCTCTCTTTGTGCGTTATATATTGTGGTATTTCGGGTTGTATTAAGTGGATGGGAGAATATCTGTTGGTGGTGGTGGTAGTGGTGGGGGGAAAAAGTTGAAACCAGCACTAACAATCCGATGAGACCAGGGTTGGTTCGGGTCGGCTTGAGGCAAACCCCGGATTTCCAGCATAAGACAGCTTTACTTTATGACATAGGCGATTGGGACAGGGTAAAGAGGGTAAGGTAGACTTATGATACGCTTTCTTGAACCTTGATCGCATTCGAGAAGGACGAGTGCCTACGCAGACTCCTCGTCCTCGCTACTGGCTCTTCTCCAATAGTGACGGTGGCAGTGTGGCCTGCCTCTGAATATTATTAGCCGCTGATCGCCCCGTGGTGGAGCCTAAGGGAAACAAGAGCGCTGGCAGTGGGCGAGGGAGAAGGTGACGACGAAACTGAACTAAACTCCCTGGAATTTAGACTAGGCTGCTCCTTCCACCTCACCTAAGTTGTCTTGTTGGATTAGTCGAGTTGTTCTCCTTCATTAATATTATTTCCCGCCCCTCTCCCTTCCACTTTCCCCGATCCTCCCTCCCCCCCCCTCCCCCTTCTTGGTTTCTGTCCTCTTTGAAACCATCTGGTGGGTTTCATTGACCCTGGATTCCTGTATGTGCAGTCCGCCCCCCTCCCATTGACTGATCTGGTTGCCTGGTCACATTATTACTGCCCACTTCCACCCCTACTCCCACTCACATCCCCCCACGACGCACGCATAATCCGGACCTAGCTACGTCAACCCCAGGCTGACATTTTATTTCCGCTATCTTCCTGATCTTCAATGAAGTATATTCTCCTGCATATGTCCCCATCTATCCGATCTATCAGAAATACATAACCGCCTCGCCCGCCGTCCTGGTGTTTGCGTCACCTGATCCGCCCCCTCCCCCCTCACTGGCTTGTTGCCGCTCAACGACACCTCCTCCTCCACCCCCCGAACTTCCTCCGTGGTAGGGCCCCGTTTCCCAGATGTCCAGCCCATTTACGGTCAAAGCGGTCTTTGAGTACTCATCGGGCCACGAAGATGACCTTAACTTCGGCATCGGCCAGATCATAACCGTCACCGCCGTGGAGGACGATGATTGGTATTTTGGTGAATATGCAGATGAGGTGGGAGGCAAGCGAGAAGGCATTTTCCCCAAGAACTTTGTCGAGAAGTATGAGCCGCCAGCTCCTCCGCGGCCTTCACGCCCGAGTAGGCCGAAGAAGGAGGCCGAGCCCGCCCCGCAGCCCAAGCCAGCTATCGTTGAGGTCCCGGTGGTCGAACGTCAGTTCTCTCCTGAGCCCGAGGAATATATAGCTCCTGCACTGGATACACGACCTGTACCACCGCCTCCTCAGTCACCACCTGCTGTTGTGGAAAAGCCAGCTGTGGAAGCTTCTCCTCCGAAACCCGCACCAGCTCCCGTTGCGCAGCCTGCCGCCAGTGAGCCTAGCGAACCAGCTCCAAAACCTGCGGCAAAGCCCCCTCCTCCGGCTGTTGCTGAGAAGCCTACTGGGTCTTCCTTCAGGGATCGCATTGCGGCGTTCAATAAACCCGCCGCGCCGCCGATTGCGCCGTTCAAGCCAGGTGGTTACGGTGGTCAGACCTCCAACTTCATCAAGAAGCCATTCGTTGCCCCTCCTCCAAGTAAGAACGCCTATGTCCCTCCTCCTCGGGAAGCGCCTCCCAAGTTTTATCGGAGAGAAGAAGACTCCGAGACTCGGGACCGTCCCGCCCCTGAACCCCCAGTTTCCGAAAGCCGACCTGCGCCGACTGCGGGAGCGGAGGAGGGCGCTGAAGACCAACCTAAGCCCACAAGCTTGAAGGAGCGAATCGCTTTGCTGCAAAAGCAGCAAATGGAACAAGCGGCTCGTCATGCTGAAGCCGCTCAGAAGAAGGAAAAGCCTAGGCGGCCGCCAAAGAAGCACGTGGAATCTCATGAGGAAGGAATCCCTGCGGAGGAGCTTGCACCCGAAAATCCCGAATCAGTAGAGCCCTCCCGGGATCACAGCGCAGACACAATAAAGGCTGCATCACCTCCTGCTCCGCTGCCAGCAGTGCATCCACAGCCCGTACTCGACATCGCTAGCGATACTAATGATGCGGATGATTCTGCTGCTGCAGATACAGAGGATGCCGAGGAGACATCGACTGGAAAGGAAGATCATGAAGAGCGCCTCCGTGCAGCGCAAAAACGAGAAATAGAGGAACGCAATGACAATGCGGAGAAGGGCGAAGCCGATGAGGAAGAAGAACAGGAGGAAGAGGGAGAGGAAGAAATTGATCCGGAGATCAAGCGCAAAATGGAGCTTCGCGAGAGAATGGCAAAAATGAGTGGTGGAATGGGCATGATGGGCTTTTTCGGTCCTCCTGGTGGTATGCCTCTTCCTGGCGCCGCCTCTCGCAAGTCCAAGGCGTCTGTAGAAACCGAGAAGACGACCGGGGATTCCGAAAGGCCTCTGCCGCCCAGCGCACCACCCGTTCCCTTAATGGCTTTGCCAGGAATGAATACGGGTAAACCAATTTCTACTCCCAGTGTGGAGAAGGATGAGGAAGATATTGGCTCGACCTCTCCGGCGGAGCATCATGATCGTTACGAGGATTCGGCCGAGGAAGATGCTGAGCCACCTCAACGGAAATCCATCGACAAGCCACCCCCCTCTCCGCAAGGTATGTAGTTAGGTCTCTTTTATGCCACCTGGAGTCTCGCAGTTCGTTGCTCACAATCTACCTCTTACAGAGCGACGGATTCCCCCTCCTCTTCCCGCTGTGGACACGCGCCCTGCCCCTCCTCTTCCTCAGGACCAGCCTCTCTCGCCACCCCCAGTCCCAGGAGGTGCGTTTTAACAATCCGTTCATCAATGTCCCAAGCTAGCCAGCAACTAACTCAGAATAGGCCGGCCCGTTCCTCCTCCCCCACCTGCTCCAAAGAGTCCAACCTCTGCTGACCCAGGCGAGGAATCCGATGATGAACTTTCTGTACACACTAAAAACCTGTCTCTCAATGCGGCAGCCGAACAGCCAGCTGCCCCACCGGTGCCAGCTCCTCCTCTTCCTGATCACATAGATTCACGACGCTCATCTGTCTTCGATGTTACTTCCCCCAAATCGCCAACTTTCTCTTCCGAGAAGAGGCTCAGCCGTGCTCCCCCTCCCATTCCAATGAATCCGCCAGTACCTACCCAATCTCGGCCGCCTCCACCACCTCCTCCCGGACATATCAGGCGTAGATCTACTGCTGATAGTAGAGCCAGTGTCGTCTCGCAACCCCGCCAGGCCGGAGAGGACGTCGAAGGCGAAGTAACAGAGTACGAAGGGGACTACGACACTGATATTGCTTCTGGAGCGAAATTCAAGGATGCTTTGAGGGCCCACGGACGCGATTCCAGCATTGACGAAGGCACCGTAACCGACGATCATTCTATTCAGTCTCCCCGGAGTCCCCCAGATGCTCGGCCCCCACCCCCACTTCCCCCTACTGCCCCAAGAGCAGTGCCGCCGCCGCCTCCTGCTCAACCACCGAAGAGCGCAGGTGGAGCTTCCATAGACACCCCCAGAGGGCCACCCCCCCTTCCACCTCAGATGGAGGCGTCTTTCGGTGGCGGTGATGATGATGAGTACGACCCTTACCGATATACCTCCCCACAACATGGGTTGCCAGCATCCAAAGCGCCCCCGGTGCAAGTAGGGCGACCTGATGTGCCGCTTGCCGCCGCTCCTCCACCACCTCCTGTTGAAGAGGATTCAGATGATCTTTATGAATCGTCCCCAGTACAACCTACGCCTCATTTACCTGCGCCCCCGCATCCTCCACATGCTATGCCGCCATCCACACCCCGAAGCAATCGTGCATCCCTAGACGTTCCCAGGGGCCTTCCTGGAGTACGGAGGTCTATGGATGTGGGACGTCCGTCCATCGATCAGGGTTATATCGCCATGGAGGTCGATTTTGCAGAGAGCACCTTGTGGTGGACGCAGCCTAATAACCCCCCACCCGTTTTTCAGGGCCGTCAGGATATCCTCCTCGAAGTGGAAGAGTCCAGCTCCTCAAATCGGGGCGGAAAGACCACCGTCACCAAGGATGTTTATATTTTGTTCAGAGATTACTCCCAGACCGTGATTTCCGTGAACTTCGACCCTAGGAATCCGGCTGATGCATCTCTGGAGCAGCGACACGAAGCTCCTCCCCACCAGCCTCGCCAGGACCAACTTGAGAATGCGCATATTCAGATCGGGACTCGGATTACGAGTGCCGTCAATGCTATTCAGAATACGACGGTCGGTGACGGAACTCCCTCGGGTCTCATTCGGCACCTGCTTGAGCCCTTGTCCGACGCCCTGCGTCCGGTCGGCAGCCGCGCCTATGGTGCTTTAGTTTACTCCAATATTGGCAACGCATCAGTACAGCAGAACGATGAAATCCGTGCTGGCGATATTGTAAGCTTCCGCAATGCGCGCTTCCAGGGCCACAAGGGAACGATGCACCAAAAGTACAGCGCGGAAGTGGGCAAGCCTGATCATGTTGGCATTGTCATTGACTGGGATGGAACCAAGAAGAAGATCCGTGCGTGGGAACAGGGCCGGGAAAGCAAGAAGGTCAAGGTGGAAAGCTTCAAGCTCAATGACCTCCGAAGCGGAGAATGCAAGGTCTGGCGTGTAATGCCCCGAACCTGGGTTGGCTGGGAAAGTTAAAGGGGGGAAGGAAGCAACTGTGCCCAGTGAATGAGCGAAATGAACAAAATAATGTATGATGAGCTTGACATGGCATCGGTCTTCTGGCAAAAACTGCGCGACGGCCACTTGGCGACGAATCATAATACTTCGAACTGGGCGGTGGAACTCGATCTTTCTCTTGACCATTTCTATTCCTCGTCTTACGTTGCATGAGGACGAAAGACAGGGAACAGGAGGTGGGTAAATGATTTTTGATTCTGGTACATTTTAATTATTCCATGGCACATGAACTACAACCCAGTTCGATGTATGTCTTGTCTGTCTGAAGTATTCTATGTTGTGACCTATGTCTCCTATTTTCCTTTCCTTCTCTTTGTTAATTGAAATATAGCATCTTCTGTTACATGTAACTATTGACTTTGACTTTCTTGTACTGTGTGAGTTGAGTTCATGGCCATTCGCTTTGTCAAGTAGGTAATAGCCTCTTTCAAGACATTTCTTTGTTCTCCAACAAAGCATGCAATTCAATAATCAAGTTTTATCCGCCACTTTGCTCGGCTCTTGTCCTTGTTTGGTCTGTTTCTGTTTCGAATTCTCGACCGGCTGCTTATCCTTGTTGTCTCTCTCTCTTCTGCTCCCGCAGTCGACGGCGCCTCTCCCTGCGCTTCTTAGGCTGGTCTGTATTCTGTCCTGAGGAACCTCCGGAAACTTCAGCCTGCCAGGATTGAACCAAGAAACAATATTAGCCATTACCCAATCTTATTAGGAGTATTCTTAGACAGCCAGTGTACTAGGTATGTGGTAGGACTTACCCTCTTCGATCTCTGCTCTCTCTTCCGCTTCTAGAACCAACCCAAGACAACCAACAATCAACACACGGTATTCTGAAATACAATAGAGAAACCATAAAAAAGATTATTTTGCGTACTTGGTAATCACGGAGGATGTGTCGAGCGGCGCGTAGGGGACAGCCAGGTACTTCATGAGATCGGTTGCATTCAGTGCACTTCTGTATGTTTCGGTTCGAATCTTGTGTTAGTATAGAGTGAGACTCAATGGATATGATGGAAGTTTAGGGGCTATTTGGTGATCAGGAGTTATTGGTAGAGGGTACTTAGAGCCATTTTGGGAGTATGTGCACCTTGAAAAGGACTTGGCGGGGGTGATGTATATGTATGTAATCAGTTTAATGGTACTTTCATTTAGCTTATTATCTGGTTTCTTGGGAGATAGTCGGCTCTGGTGCTGATATTGAGCAATGGTTGGATGGGATGGGATGGGAGACTGTTGTGGTGTTGCTTTATTAGGATATAACTTGAACTGCAGCGGTGGAGGGGTTGGGTTTCGCGATTATTGGCCTTTCCATGGGTGTTGTTTCTGGTAAAGATTCATATTTCTCTCCTTTACGGGACTTTGGCCTTTTGCTATATCTAAGATTTAATTATAATTACTTGGTTGGATCAGTGTAGTAGACTCAGTGTGCAGCTCTTCTATAGATATCTATTTTGGAATCTAGACTTGAGCATATTCGCAATTGCTTTCAGATTTTCCCCTTGGGGCCTGAGGATATTGGACAAAGGAATCATATCTCTTTAAGTTCTTTTTCACACTGTTTCAGCACATTTGAGGTGTCCGAGGTTGTTATTGTGTGGGCTGGACAAAGGATATTTATTTTTAGGATGAGTTCAAGGCTATATACCAAATTTTATTCATGTTAACCCGCTTATATTTTTTTGAACTTTTCCCCTTGAAATTGGATTCTGATATTCTATTGTTTGTTCTGAACAGCTCTATCCCAACCCCTTTCATACATCTTCTTCAACATGGTATTTTCCAGCCTCCATCCTGATAAAAAAAAATACTACCATGGATAAAGAAACCAGAGAACCAAAAGAATTCCTTCCACCATGAATAATGATACTGTTCTTTATTGGGGCCATCTATATCACCCAGGTACTTCCTTTGAAAAGAAGAATATGCAGAACAGTCTTCTTCTCGAAATTTATTCCTTACTGTTGGTTATACGACTCTACCAAGATGGACCTCCCTCGGTTTTCTGGCTCAATGTTCGAGTCATCATTTGCTTTCCAATCTCATCTCATCCAGAGCATCTTCAAAGCGAAGACATGCCTCAAGCACCATCTCCGGACTGACATGATTTACACCAACATCGACCCGACCTGGGCAGCAAGTGCAGTGGATACACTCGAACAGAGAAAGCTGGTAGCTTTGTATGTTTCGTGCCATCCCGTCTAGATTTGAATACCTAACCGGTCGCTGACTGTAAACAGTAAATCGTATAATCCGTCTATGAAAGCCTTCCAGGTCCGGTCGGTCATGACTCCCCTCCATAACGCAGACCAGGAATGGCTGGCCTGTGTGGAGAAAATCTGGCTCGCAACGGGTTGTCTTTCGCGGTGGGAGAGTGAGATTTTGACAGTTTCGTTTTCTCCAAGTATGTCCAGCCTTGTAACTTCTTCTGTCTTCTCGGGTGTAGCCCGTGGCAAAGCTAAGAGTACGTACAGGATTCAAGTTTCCCGAGGGCCCCTTCGTCGGCATAGAAAAGTCACCTAGTATCGCTCTTCAAGTGGCCGGAAGCGTGCTTCCACGGATAGTCATAGAGACCGGCTTCATGCAACCCCGTGAGAGCCTCCTGAAGGATATGACGGATTGGCTAATTGGTGGGAATGGTGCCATCCAGGCTGTGATTCTGGTGAAATGGTGGGCTTGCTCGGTTACGAAGCGGCTGAGGGGATATGTGGAGCTCTA
This sequence comes from Aspergillus panamensis, assembly GCA_027569225.1. NCBI lineage: Eukaryota > Fungi > Ascomycota > Eurotiomycetes > Eurotiales > Aspergillaceae > Aspergillus > Aspergillus panamensis. The sequence continues at coordinate 107,314 of JAPDER010000042.1, read as the reverse complement.
TGCGTTGGATAGGAACCAGATGCCCCGGTTTGTGCAGCGTGAGGTGAGTGATTGTTTTCCTGCACAGCGAAGTATTGTGTTTGGGTCACGTTTTTCTAATATGGATATTCGTAGCGAGTGTTCCCAGTACCCCCGAATTTTCCAGGGCCGCAGACCCTCCGACTCACACGAAAGATGTTGTTTGGGAGCAAACTTGTACCAGGACAAAGCCCTGACGATATTCTGCATCTTGATGTCCGTGTTTTAAGGGATGTGACTATCGGACACATGGTTAAGATGGGTTACCTTCCGGCTTGAGATCCACACCTTTTTCTTGTGTTACTGATGGGAGGAATGTTATGGAGTGACCATGTCAGGTTGTGTAAGTCTCATCTCCCATCCTAAGATAAAGGCAGAAACTAGACGGTGGACTGATTTGAGCATGTCTTATCTAGAATAACAATGACGTTTCGTCTCTCGTTCGCCGAATAACGTCATTCACAATGAGGATTGATTTGTTGGCGCTTGATGCTGAATGAAGGCCAAAGTACTTGCGAAACACATGTGCAGTGAAATCAATATCGGAGCGAGGAGTTTCCGCCGTGGTGTATCGGTTAGATCAAAGATTGACTGCCTCAATTCATATCTTGGAATCCGATATAGATGCTACTTGCATTGAGTGTCTTGTTCTGCACGTGCAGGAAGGTAGCTCTCTACAGGATATCCACTCCAGAACGTGCTCTACCTTCCACAACATGAGTACTTGAAGACGAATGGCCCAATAAGACGGCAAGGATTCTGTGTCGATCCTGTCATTTCGTACTGCTTGAAGTGGTGTATTCTGTTCTACTGGTTGTTACAATCTCGATTTCCAAGACACCGCTATTCTTCGTGATGGGCTTAAGGTTGCTGCCTGCAAGATATCCACTACAATATTCCATTCACGTTGCAGAAAGTACCTGATCGCTCAGCTGGAAATTTGTCACAGATCCTGCCGAGTTTAAGCGCTGCTTCAGAATGTCCCATGATGTGAATGGGGCAAGGGAGCTGAGCCGGGCATACCGCCAAAAGGCAGCTGGATTTCACGCCCACATATCATGGGAGAGTTATTAATCAAGCTCCTTGCAGCTGTGTTCCGAGCTACAAAGTACAACACTCGGGAAGAAATATCCCTCATAAAAAGATGTTAGCTAGTGTGGGAGGGATTTGCTGGGTGTTGGTTGCGTATTTGTGAGGATTGAATGCGATGGTAACATTAATGAAAGAAAGTAATTACACAGTAAAGCAAACCTATAGCTTCAAATTGCAATAAAGTAGAATCAAGGTAGATATAGAAAGTGAAATCAATCGCAAAGTGAAGCCAGATGCAAAGATAGATGAGGCTTCCTGACCTGGTCCGTGCACCGCCGGAACTCGACCGTCCCCCATTCAAGCGTCTCCCACTTCAACCCACAGCCGTCCATCAACGGTCTCTTGTGTCGCCTTTCCTTGCTATCATCCTAAATGCCCTAGAGGCTGGCTTCAAATGTCCCTCCTGGGGTGTGGTACGCAAGAATGGCGCAAACAGGTCCGATTACGGACGTCACTCAACGGCTCTTTGTCGAGTTGAAATCAAAGAATGAGGAGACACGAGTGAGAGCTGCGTATGAGCTCTCTGAGAACGTCGTCGCTATCTCAAGGGGTAACAAATGACCACTTCCCACACCTCCACATCTCCCCCAAGAGGCTGATTATGTATACTACCCCTTCTAGACTGCCCCCCCGAGAAGTTTATCGAGTTTTACAATGCCGTCAGTCAACGCATCGCACAGCTTGTCGTCACTGGTAGCGACGCGCACGAGCGAATCGGCGGTCTCCTTGCCCTCGATCGCCTAATAGATTTCGATGGAGTCGACAATGCCCAGAAAACCACTAGATTTGCGAGTTACCTGCGGAGTGCCCTTCGCAGCAACGATAATGCCGTCTTAGTTTACGCCGCCAGAGCTCTTGGTCGGTTGGCAAAGCCTGGCGGGGCTCTCACCGCGGAATTGGTCGAGAGTGAAATACAATCGGCTTTGGAATGGCTGCAGTCCGAAAGACAGGAAGGCAGGCGATTCGCCGCCGTACTTGTTATCCGAGAGCTTGCCAAAGGTTCTCCGACGCTCCTCTATGGGTTTGTGTCTCAGATATTCGAGCTCATCTGGGTCGCCCTCCGGGATCCCAAAGTGCCCATCCGGGAGACCGCTGCAGAGGCAGTCAGCGAATGTTTCGAGATTATCGCTGCGAGAGATATGCAAGTCCGACAGCTGTGGTTCGCAAGGATATACGAGGAAGCACTGCTGGGACTGAAATCTAACAATGTGGACTGGATTCATGGGTCGCTCCTGGTTCTCAAGGAGTTACTCTTGAAAGGTGCGATGTTTATGAACGAGCATTACCGAAACGCATGCGAAATCGTCCTACGTCTCAAGGACCATCGCGACCCTAAGATCCGCACTCAGGTCGTTCTGACGATTCCTATCCTTGCCTCTTACGCTCCCGTCGACTTCACCGAAACTTACCTTCATCGATTCATGATCTACCTCCAAGCACAGCTTAAGAGAGACAAGGAACGGAATGCGGCCTTTAAAGCGATCGGAAAGATCGCCAATGCGGTCGGAGTTGCGATTTCGCAATATCTTGACGGAATCATTGTTTACATTCGAGAAGGACTGGCCTTGAAAGCGTAATTACACCTCCCCTAAATTCCTCTATATCAACTTAATTGACATTTATTAGACGCAACCGCGCTATGGTTAATGAAGCCCCGATGTTCGAGTGTATCAGTATGCTATCGCTCGCCGTGGGACAGGCACTGAGCAAATATATGGAATCCCTCCTTGACCCGATATTCGCATGTGGATTGAGCGAATCTCTGACGCAGGCACTCGTTGACATGGCCCACTATATCCCACCGATTAAGCCTACGATTCAAGTGAAACTTCTGGATATGCTCAGTCTCATTCTCGATGGGGCTCCTTTCCGTCCTCTGGGTTGCCCGGAGAGTAGATTGCCCCCGATGCCTTCGTTCGCGAAGGACTTCGCACCGCAAGAGCTGCGCTCGGATGCTGAAATTGCGCTTGCCTTGCACACTCTGGGAAGCTTTGACTTCTCAGGCCATATCTTAAACGAATTTGTTCGCGATGTTGCCATCAACTACGTTGAGAACGACAACCCTGAAATTCGTAAAGCGTCCGCACTTACATGTTGTCAACTTTTTGTTCATGATCCCATCATCAACCAGACCAGCAGCCACTCGATACAGGTCGTCAGTGAAGTGATTGACAAGCTTCTTACTGTCGGCGTAGGTGATCCAGACCCTGAGATCCGACGTACTGTTCTGTGGTCTCTGGATCGCAAGTTCGATCGGCACCTTGCAAGGCCGGAGAATATTCGATGCCTGTTTCTGGCGGTTAATGACGAGGTTTTTGCTGTTAGGGAGGCCTCCATTTGCATCATCGGGCGACTCTCCAGCGTCAACCCGGCTTATGTCTTCCCTCCCCTGCGGAAGTTGTTGGTGAATCTTTTGACTGGTCTGGGATTCGCAAGCACGGCCCGACAAAAGGAAGAAAGCGCCCAGCTCATCAGTCTATTCGTTTCGAACGCTACGAAGCTGATCAGATCTTATGTTGATCCAATGGTAACCACATTACTTCCAAAGGCAACCGACGCCAACCCAAGTGTTGCCTCTACTACTTTGAAAGCCCTTGGGGAACTTGCGAACGTCGGAGGAGGGGAGATGAGATTGTATCTGCCCCAACTCATGCCGATTATCCTGGACTCTTTACAAGACCTTTCATCTCATGCGAAGAGAGAGGCAGCCTTGCGAACTCTGGGCCAGCTGTCTAGTAACGCTGGCTATGTTATTGAACCGTATCTTGAATATCCTCAACTCCTCGCCGTGCTGATAAACATCATCAAGACGGAGCAGACTGGGTCGCTACGCAAAGAGACTATTAAGGTGCTAGGTATACTGGGCGCTTTGGATCCCTACAAGTACCAACAGATCAGCGAAACTGCACCTGATGTCCACCATATCAACGAGGTACAAAGTGTTTCCGATGTTAGCCTTATCATGCAAGGCCTTGCCCCGTCTAACGAAGAATACTACCCGACTGTGGTCATAAATACACTCATGCAAAACATCCTCCGCGAGAACTCCCTTGCTCAATACCACTCAGCCGTCATCGATGCCATCGTTACTATCTTTAAGACTCTCGGTTTGAAATGCGTTCCATTCCTTGGTCAGATCATTCCAGGATTTATATCCGTTATCCGTGGATCACCTCCCGGCCGTCTTGAATCTTACTTTAACCAAATGGCGATCCTCGTCAATATTGTAAGACAACATATCAGAGCGTTCCTTCCCGAGATCATTGAGGTGATTGGCGATTTCTGGGATGCTTCGTACCAAGTCCAAGGAACGATTCTGTCGCTGGTGGAAGCCATCGCCAAGTCTTTGGAGGGGGAATTCAAGAAATACCTCGCTAATTTGATCCCCCCCATGCTCGATACTCTAGAAAAGGACAATACCCCCCGACGACAGCCCTCTGAGAGAATCCTTCATAGTTTCTTGGTTTTCGGCGCTAGCGGAGAAGAGTATATGCACCTCATTGTCCCGTCAATTGTGCGCCTCTTTGACCGGGTTCAAAACCCACAAAGTATCCGCAAGTCGGCAATCGATAGCCTAACGAAGCTCTCCCGACAAGTGAATGTTTCGGACTTTGCATCTTTGATGATTCACTCTCTATCTCGGGTCGTTGCTGGTAACGACCGCATGCTACGACAAGCCGCAATGGACTGTATCTGTGCCCTGATCTTCCAACTTGGCCAAGATTTTAACCACTACATCCACTTATTGAACAAGGTCCTGAAGCATAATCAGATCAACCATGTCAACTATCAAATCCTAGTGACGAAGCTCCAGAAGGGAGATGCACTTCCGCAGGACCTCAACCCCGATGAGAACTATGCATCTCTTAACGACGATACCAACTACGCGGAAATTGGCCAAAAGAAGATGGTCGTCAACCAACAACATCTGAAGAATGCCTGGGATGCATCACAGAAGTCAACTCGCGAGGACTGGCAGGAGTGGATTCGACGATTCAGTATTGAACTTTTGAAAGAATCACCTTCGCCGGCTTTGCGTGCTTGTGCCAGTCTGGCAGGTATCTATCAGCCACTGGCAAGGGATCTTTTCAATGCTGCATTCGTGTCTTGCTGGACTGAATTATATGACCAATATCAAGAGGAGCTTGTGCGGTCAATTGAGAAGGCGCTCACCTCACCGAATATCCCCCCGGAAATCCTCCAAGTTCTTCTCAACCTCGCTGAATTCATGGAGCACGACGATAAAGCACTGCCAATCGACATCCGCACCCTTGGCAAATATGCTGCGAAATGTCACGCGTTTGCTAAAGCCCTTCATTACAAGGAACTGGAGTTTGAGCAAGATCAGAATTCAGGAGCTGTGGAGGCGTTGATTACCATCAACAACCAACTTCAACAGTCCGATGCAGCTATCGGTATCCTACGAAAGGCCCAAGCGTATCGGGATGTTGAACTCAAGGAGACCTGGTTCGAGAAGCTTCAACGCTGGGAGGAAGCCCTTGCGGCCTATAAACGCCGCGAGAAGATCGATCCTGATTCCTTTGGCGTCACAATGGGTAAAATGCGGTGTCTCCACGCTTTGGGAGAGTGGAAAGTTCTGTCCGACCTTGCACAAGAGAAGTGGAATCAAGCTTCATTGGAACATCGGAGGTCCATCGCTCCCTTGGCTGCGGCTGCCGCATGGGGTCGCGGCCAGTGGGAGCTTATGGACTCTTATTTGGGTGTAATGAAGGAACAATCTCCAGACCGATCCTTCTTTGGTGCCATTCTGGCTATCCACCGAAACCAATTCGATGAGGCGGCGATGTATATTGAGAAGGCTCGAAATGGTCTTGATACCGAACTTTCTGCACTGCTTGGTGAATCATACAACCGTGCATACAATGTTGTTGTCCGTGTCCAAATGCTTGCGGAACTCGAAGAGATTATCACGTACAAGCAGAACATTGGGGATCCAGAGAAGCAAGAGTCTATGCGTCAAACCTGGAATAAGCGACTACTTGGTTGCCAGCAGAATGTGGAGGTGTGGCAGCGAATGCTAAAGGTCAGAGCGCTCGTCACCACACCACGGGAGAATCTCGACATGTGGATCAAGTTCGCGAATCTCTGTCGCAAATCCAACCGTATGGGTCTTGCCGAACGATCTCTTGCATCCCTGGAGACACTTGTCTCAGATAGCAACGGCACCCGAGCTATCGCGCCTCCAGAGGTTACATATGCTCGATTGAAATTCAGTTGGGCAACTGGGCGTCAGCGCGAGGCTCTTCAACTACTCAAAGAGTTCACTGCCAATCTTACCGAAGACTTCAACCGATATAACGTTCTTGTGGCCTCTCAATCTGACCATAACAGTATGAACGGCGTGAACGGCATTGCGGACGCCAATCATGCAGATGTTGTCGGTCTACGAGAACGTATCGGGGATGTCAACAAGTTTAGAAAACTTCTTGCCAAGAGCTATCTCAGACAGGGAGAATGGCAGACGGCGTTGCAGCGGGGCGACTGGAAGCCAGAGCATGTTCGAGAGGTGCTCAACGCCTATTCAGCCGCTACCAAGTACAATCGAGACTCCTACAAGGCGTGGCATTCCTGGGCTCTTGCGAACTTTGAAGTCGTCACCACGATTGCTAGTCAAGCTAGTAAGGATGGTGGAAACTTGGCCATGGTTCCCGCGCATATTGTAGCAGAACACGTGGTCCCCGCTATTCGTGGCTTCATTAGATCTATCTCACTCTCGTCGACATCGTCCTTGCAAGACACGCTGCGATTCCTTACTCTCTGGTTTACCCACGGTGGCGATCAAGATGTGAACAATGTTGTTACTGAAGGGTTTACAGCTGTGAACATCGATACTTGGCTTGCGGTCACCCCTCAGCTTATTGCCCGTATTAACCAGCCCAATTTCCGAGTCCGAAGCGCCGTCCATCGACTGCTAGCCGAGGTTGGCAAAACCCATCCTCAGGCGCTAGTGTACCCGTTGACTGTCGCCATGAAGTCAAACGTTGCCCGGCGATCACAGTCTGCCAGTAACATCATGGATAGCATGCGTCAGCACAGTGCCAAGCTTGTCGAACAGGCGGATCTCGTCAGCCACGAATTGATCCGCGTTGCCGTCTTGTGGCACGAGCTTTGGCATGAAGGATTGGAGGAAGCCTCCCGGCTGTACTTTGGGGATCACAATGTTGAGGGAATGTTCCAAACCCTTGCGCCGCTCCATGAAATGCTTGATAAAGGGGCTGAAACGTTACGCGAGGTGTCTTTTGCCCAGGCATTTGGCCGTGACCTTGCTGAGGCGAAGCACTACTGCATGTTGTACCGCGAAACCGAAGAGATTGGCGACCTGAACCAAGCCTGGGATCTGTACTACACCGTATTCCGGAAGATCAGCCGGCAGCTTCCACAGTTATCGATGCTTGATCTGAAATACGTCTCACCCAAGCTGAAAGATTGCGTGGACCTTGATCTGGCCGTCCCCGGTACTTACCAGAGTGGCCGGCCGATTATCCGGATAATCAGCTTTGATCCCATCCTGCATGTTCTACAAACCAAGAAGCGACCGCGCAGAATGACACTCAAGGGCAGCGACGGTAACTCGTACATGTATGCTCTTAAGGGACACGAAGATATCCGACAGGATGAGCGAGTCATGCAGTTGTTTGGACTTGTCAACACCCTCCTTGACAACGATGGCGAGAGTTTCAAGAGACACTTGTCTGTTCAGCGATTCCCAGCCATTCCGCTCTCGCAGAGCTCTGGTCTTCTGGGTTGGGTTTGCAATAGTGACACGCTCCATGCGCTGATCAAGGAATACCGCGAGACCCGCCGCATTCTGTTGAACATCGAGCACCGAATCATGCTCCAGATGGCGCCAGACTACGATAATCTGACTCTGATGCAAAAGGTCGAAGTCTTCGGGTACGCCATGGACAACACCACCGGCAAGGATCTATATCGTGTCCTGTGGCTTAAGAGCAAGAGCTCCGAAGCCTGGCTTGAGCGACGGACCAACTACACTCGGTCTCTGGGTGTCATGTCAATGGTTGGTTACATCCTTGGCCTGGGCGATCGTCATCCATCCAATCTCCTTCTGGACCGGATTACGGGTAGGGTGGTACATATCGATTTCGGTGACTGCTTTGAGGTCGCGATGCACCGGGAGAAGTATCCAGAACGGGTGCCATTCCGACTGACCCGGATGCTGACCTTCGCGATGGAAGTCAGCAATATCGAGGGAAGCTACCGCATTACTTGCGAGGCTGTCATGCGTGTGTTGCGGGAAAATAAGGAGTCTCTGATGGCTGTTTTGGAAGCTGTACGTTTTTACATCTACTTTCTTCTTCCTCTTTTTTTTTTTTTTTTTTCAATTTAGATCAGCAACTAACACTATCTCCAGTTCATTCACGATCCCTTGATCAACTGGGGTCTGGGTATTCGCGAGTCTCCCGATCGACTACCATTCAATGCAGAGCGACGACAATCCATCGTTGCCAACGTCAACCTCGAACACGGAGTGCAACCTAGCAACTTCTCCCGCCACCGTCGGCCCTCAATTTTGGAAGGAGGCATTTTAGACGCTCAGGAGGGCGTACCAAATGAAGCGCGCGAAGCTCAGAATGCACGGGCACTACAGGTACTAGCGCGGGTGCGAGAGAAGCTGACCGGACGGGACTTCAAGCCGAACGAGGAGCTCAACGTGAGCGACCAGGTGGACAAGCTTCTTGCGCAGGCTACAAGTGTGGAGAATATCTGTCAACATTGGATTGGATGGTGCAGTTTCTGGTGATCATTTTGAGAAGAATTGTTTTCTTTATTTTTTTGTTTCTTGTAGCAATTGTCCTAGGGTATCATGACGGCGCAGTTCGTTATGACGGTTTTGCATGGCATGGCTTCTTCTTCTTTTTTTTTTTTTTTTTTTTTTCGTTGTGTAGCATTACTCACTTTTTTTCTGTTTATTTTTTGTTGTGTCTGCTTCTTATTCTGTTCTAGATGGAGGACACGAAGGGATATATTGATGATAATAGGATTTCCGATCTCTGGACTATGTCATAGAATGCAGTCTTATTGATACAGGTACTTGTAGACTTGATCACCATCAACTTCGCCCAGGCACAAGGACGATACTTGAGAAGCCTGTCTTGACTACGGAGTATTTCATATGATAATAATAGCTTAATATAACCCCCCTACACATGCTTTCGTTATCATCGGCCTCCAGGTTAATTCCATAATTCCCTGTTTAGCCGAGGTCACGGGCTCAGCCAACCATCAGCGACAGACAACAGCACACTCTCTTTGTGAAACCATCGATCCCCCCCCCCCGGCTCCTCTTCCCCGGGTTTCCTCGAGTGACCTGGAGATTCCACTTGAATATCTCCCATCCTCGTCCGGATCTTGAAGCACCATGTCTGCCACCTCCCCGCCCGATCCTAGGGTGCACCCGATCGTCCGCAACGCTCTCCGCATTTCCCTGAGCGCCAAAGAATACCGCACGCTGCACCAGCGCGCCTCTCACTCTGCCCAGAACAAGCTCCCTTCTCCCGAAGCATTCGAGGCTATCGTCCGGTCGAAAAACAAATACAATGAGGCGGCTGTGCGAGCTTCGTTACGGGTGTTTTTGGGTTCCGGCGCGTTGTTGAAGCTGGTTGATTTAATCGCCGGTCGGATGCAAGCTGATGCGGCCAAGTATGTTCTTCCTTTCAACATATCCAAAACAGACATCTAGAAGCTACCTAGGTATCTGGGAATGGGAGAAAAAACAAGATAGGAGGAAAATGGAATTAAGCATAGCTAACAGAATTCCCTCGATGATCATCCGCCAGATCCAAAACCCGCTCGCCCTACCTCCGCTCGCCCAACTTCCGTCTCTCCCTTTCGCTCTCCCTCATGGTTCTCCTGCACCGACTCCTCCATCGCTTCTTCTCCCGCCTGCGAGCGAATCTCCGGACCGATGACGCGCAGCCGTTCCGTGACCGCAACCCGCGGATCTCGAAGGCGTTGACGTCCCGCTTTGCGCCCGCGGTCGGCGCCAGTATGGCCGGGCTTGCGCTGGGGATCTGTGCGCAGAACCAGCTGCGCGTGACGGCGGCAATCTACGCGGCTACGGTGGGCTTGGAGTCGTTGTATAATGTGATGGATGAGAAGGGGTGGTTGGAGAATCGACCATGGTGGTTTGGAAGTTGGTTGTTGATGCCTATGTCGTGTGCGCAGTTGTTCCATGCGTTTGTTTTTGATCGGGAGACTACGCCTAAGGTTGGTTTCGTTCTTTCTATCTCTATTGCAGGTCGATGGTTGAAAGGGGGTTTGGTTTGGCTGACGGGAGCAGTGGCTTGGAAATGTCATCTTTAGGTTCTCGCCGAGTTATATTCATGAGCGGCCGGATACTCTGCCTGGGGAGTTCCCTTGGCCGCAGAAGGAGGAGATCGTGGACTCGATCGCGAAGATTGCCGATCTCAAATGGCCGTGAGTTATCCTTGTCTTGCTTTCTTGGTTGACGAGTGATGGTGATCTGATCTGACATCCGAGCAGGGCGTTTGTTTCTTCTATCCTTCACCTATCCAACTCGAATGTGCTGCCGTCGGATCTCAAGGCTATCTCCCCTCTTACCGGGCCAGCTCATCCGGCAATCTCGAGCCTGTCGTGTGCTCTGCTCCATCCCAGCAGCCCCAGCTGTGGTACGGCGTTCGTGCACCACGTCCTGCTGTCGGTGCCGCAACTGGCGCGTTTTATCACTGCGGTCACGCTCGCGCTGTCGGCTCTCAAACTCAAGGCCTGGGCGGCGCATCCATTCGCGATGGGCAATGGTCTCTCCCGGCGGATCATCACGCTGACGGGTGTGCTTTCGGCGGCTATTGGCTCCGCCTGGGGCAGTCTCTGCCTGTGGAACTCGGTGCTGCCGCGCGCCGTGCTGCCGACGCAGCGATTCTATCTGAGCGGCGCGCTGGCAGGGTTGCCATTTGCGTTCCTGGGGAATAGCCGCAGCGCGTTCGTGTACTTTTTCCGCACGGCGGTGAACTCGGCGTGGAAGGCCGGGGTGAAGCGGGGGCACTGGAAAGGGTGGAGCGGCGGGGAAGTGTGGCTCTTTGTAGTGGCGTGGGCGGTTCTGGGGAGCACGCTGGAGGCGCGACCGTCGGCGATCCAGGGCGGGGGGATGAAGAAGCTGCTGGCGTGGATGAGGGGGGAGGGGATTGCAGAGAAGCGACGGAGGAGGGTTTCCAGCGATGCTGTCAACCAGGAGGAGTAATTTTTTGCGTTTTGACGTACCTTGTGACCTTTGATGGCTGTAATTAACTGGAGATTTGGGGCGGGGATAAAGTCGGAATTCGTCTGGACGCTGGAAGCCTATTTCCGTCGATCCCCACCATCAACAAGGATTCTCTAGGTGCTCTCCAACTGGGATAAATCAATGAATAAGAAAAAAGATCTCCTCAATGCAAAGCAATTAGAATTTCCGTTCAGTATTAAATAACCCTTCCCCTCCTTCCTATTCTCAGCGTTCCAATTCTCAATCCCATCCCTCTCTATCTCCCCCCAAACCTCCCAACTCAACGATAAAATGACCGCCCAGAGACTCAAGATCGCCTGTGCTGGCCTCGGCCGCATGGGCAAGCGACACGCCCTCAACTTCCTCGAACGCACCCCACGCGCCGAACTGGTCGCGGCCAGCTCCCCCGATGATGCGGAGCACGAATGGGCCAAGGTGCACCTGGCCCCATACGGAGTCCGCCTGTACAAGGACTACGACGAGATGCTGAAGCACGAGGGCCTTCAGGCGGTGGTGGTTGCGTCCGCGACGGCCGTGCATGCCGAACAGTCCATCAAGGCGATCAACGCCGGCAAGCACGTTCTCTGCGAGAAGCCTCTGTCGACGAGTGTTGAGATTGTACTTCCCCTTCAGATCTACCCACCCTCCGAGGTTTATCTAGGTGGCTAACTGGTCCCAATTAGAGTCAAAGCGTCCTCGACACCGCCAACGCCAACCCCCATCTCAAGGTCATGTGCGGATTCTCCCGCCGATTCGACGCCTCCTACCGCGACGCCCACAACAAGATGTCCACGGGGGCCCTGGGCACGGCGTCCGTCATCCGCAGCCAGACCTGCGATAAGCTGGACCCGACCGGGTTCTTCGTCGCGTACGCCGAGTTCTCGGGCGGAATCTTCGTCGACTGCTCCATCCACGACATCGACCTCACGCTCTGGTTCTTCGGGCAGGACAGCAAGGTGAAGAGCGTGTCGGCGGTCGGCATCACGGCCGTGGAGCCGGACCTCCGCAAGCACAACGACCGCGACAACGCCGTGGGCCTGGTGGAGTTCCACGACGGCAAGATCGCGTACTTCTATGCGTCGCGCATGATGGCGGCGGGCCAGGAGGACTCGACGGAGATCATCTGCACCAAGGGCAAGGTGTCGGTGAACACGCAGCCGCAGCTGAACCTGGTGCAGGTGTTTGACGAGGGGGGTGTGCGGAAGGAGATACCGCAGCACTACTACGAGCGCTTCGAGTATGCGTTTGTCACGGAGGCGAATGAGTTCACGGCGTGTTGCTTGGAGGATACAAAGGTGCCGTTGGCGCTGGAGGGGGCGGTGCAGGCTGTCAGGATTGGGGCGGCATTGCAGGAGTCGTTGATTACGGGGGCAAAGATCTTCTTCGATGAGAATGGGGAGAGGGTGAAGGCGTAGATTTCTGACAATTTACCCATACATAGATAGACACTGCGATTGAGATTAGATTAACCTCGGGAAAAGGAATCCGAGTCCGAGTTGGAAGCCATTAAGAAGACCATGATGAAGCAAATAAACCTGTAACTGAACTTGAGTTGGAGAAGAAATGACCTCCAGCCCTACAAAGACGAATTCAACTGGAATTGGGTTGTTTCAATTGCCGGCGTCGACATTAACCTACCTGAATCCCTAGTCATAATACTAAGAAACTAAGGAACTGCTGGTGGCTTCTGATTGATGGAATTTCTCTCGGAGGCAATTCGCCCGATTGTATACTTTGTCTCTCCTCCCCCTCTCTTTTCTTTTATTATCTCTTGCTCCTCCCTCTGCTTTAATTATCTCAATTCCGATTCTTTAATTATTTCAATCCCTTTCCTCTTCTCTCCTCTCCTCTCCTCTCCTATCCTCATCGGAACACACAATGACTGACACTCACCTCAAACTCAACACCGGAGCCTCCATCCCCGCCCTCGGCCTGGGTGAGTCTCTCCCTACCCCTCACTATCCACATGGAGGTCTAGAGCAACCCCCCCCTAATAAAGTAAAGGAACATGGCAATCCGCCCCCGGTGAAGTCTCAGCCGCCGTCTTGCATGCCATCAACGTCGGATACCGCCACATCGATGCCGCCTACTGCTACCAGAACGAGTCCGAGGTCGGCGAGGGCATCCGCAACGCCATCGCGAGCGGCATCGTCAAGCGCTCCGACCTTTTCATCACCACCAAACTCTGGTGCACCTACCACACGCGTGTCGAGGAAGCCCTCGACAAGTCCCTCGCCAACCTCGGCCTCGACTACGTCGACCTGTACCTGGTCCACTGGCCACTGGCCATGAACCCGGCCGGCAACCACGAGCTCTTCCCCAAGCTGGCCGACGGGTCGCGCGACCTGGTGCGCAGCCACTCGCACGTCTCCACCTGGAAGGCCATGGAGAAGCTCCTCCCCACCGGCAAGACCCGCGCCATCGGCGTCAGCAACTACAGCAAGAAGTACCTCGAGGAGCTGCTGCCGCAGGCCGAGGTCGTGCCGGCCGTCAACCAGATCGAGAACCACCCCGCGCTGCCGCAGCAGGAGATTGTCGATCTGTGTCGCGAGAAGGGTATCCATGTTACCGCTTACAGTCCGTTGGGGAGCACGGGGAGCCCCTTGTTCACCGCTGAGCCGATCGTCGAGGTTGCGAAGCGGAAGGGCGTTTCGCCGGCCATTGTGCTGTTGAGTTGGCATTGTACGTCTACCCTTCTTCCACTCCTTTTTTTTTTTTTTTTTTTTTTTTCCCTCTCGACTTCCACTTTATCTGTATTATGTTATATGTTGTGTGCTAACCGATCAGTGGCCCGCGGCTCCTCCGTCCTCGCCAAATCCGTCACCCCCTCGCGCATCGAGGAGAACAAGAAACTCGTCCAGCTCGACGCCGACGATCTGGCTGTCATCACCCAGTACTCGGAGAACCTGGCCGCCACGACAGGTTACCAGCGCTTCGTCTATCCTCCGTTCGGAGTCAACTTTGGATTCCCGGATAAGCCATGAAAAAGATATTTGATTGGAAAAGAACATTCCCATTTCAAATTGTAAATACTAGTTGGGTTATGACTTTCTCGTACTCATACAGACATAAAAAGAACTGAAAATAGAACTGGAACCTGAAATTATCGGAACCCTGGAAAAACCTGGAACCCAACAAGACACAAAATCCTGATAAATAAACGGAAAAAAGAAGATTAAACGTCCAATCCAACCCACTCCCTCTCCAAAGTAATCTCCATCTCCACCGCATCCACCACCTTGGAAGTGAAAAACTCTCTGAATCCCAACTCATGCACGACACGGGGTACATTCTCCACCACCTGTGTCTCAACCTTCTCGACCTCTTTTTCCTTCTCTTTACCCTTCCCCTTCCCCTTCGCCTTAGACTTCCCTTTCCCATCCCCCTTCTGCTGACCGTTGTTGTTGTTGTTGTTGTTGTTGTTGTTGTTGTTGTTGTTGTTGTTGTTGCTACTACTCTCCCCCTCCTGAGCAACCAAACTCCTAATTTTCCACGCCCTGAGCGCCCTCACCCGTCTCGCCTCCCGCTCGACCACAATCTCCCTCGCCAGGCTATTACCGAGGACCTTGCGGGAATTCATAATCGCAAACGCTATCTGCAGCTGCAGGAAGGGGAGCCCGATTAGCACGGCGGAGGGGATTAGGATCTCGGGGCCGGGCCGAAGACGCTGTTGCTGGTTCTGCTGGTGCTGGTGCTGTTGCTGGTCGGACTGAGCCGGGACTGTGTCGAAGGAGCCGAGTTTCACGTCTGCGAGCGCGGGGTTCCTGCGGACGGCGTCGGAGGCGGAACGACCGGGAGTAGAGGTTGTAGAGATTGTAGTGGGGGCGGGGAGGGGAGGAGGAGGGGTAGGGAAGCGAAGGGCCTCTGGGATGCGATCGGGGAGACTGGCTCCTTGGGCGGAAGGGTAGAGGGTGAAGTCTGGGGTGACGTGGTCGATTATGAAGTCTAGAGCGGAGGTGATGATGTGGGGGGACCAGGGGAGTTGGATTTCCGGGGGAGGGAAGAAAGGAGGGGCGGGGGCTGAGGTTGACGAGGGAGAGGGGGAGGGGGAGGGAGGGAGAGGCTTGTGGGGTGTTGCTTCTCCTGTTGTTGATTTCTTGGTTGTGGTAGGGGCTGGTTCAGGAGGAGGCAGATCGAGAATGATGGAGAACTGGGGCAGGCAGATTCCATAGTACAGGATGAGCTCGACGGTCTCCCAGTTCAGGAGGCCGAGGGCGAGGTTGAATCCGGTCTCAACGACGTTGGAGAGCTGGAAGAAGGCTCCGCTGGAGGCGTAGCAGAGGGCCAAGTCTACCATGGCGGCGTTGAGGGAGAATGGGTAGCCCATCTCCTGGGGGTGGTGGTTATTGTTATTGCTGTTGTTGTTGTTGCTATTCGCCGCTGCAACGCTGGATTCCGGGATGTAGCCGAGATTGGCGAGGGTGATGAGTTTGAGCTCCTTGGCTTGCAGCAGGGGACGGCCGTAGAGATGCTGCAGGACCAGCTCGAAGGACTTGATTATGCAGAAGTGGTCTCCAGCCATCGCGACGATCTCGCCACGCTGCAAGTAGACCGGGTTATTCACGAACAGCGTGTGAAGGAGGGGGCTCCGGACGAGGAGGATGCGATGGCAGTTGAAGACGAACGGCCAGAAGAGGCCGTTGGAGGAGCGCAGCAGGACGCGGAAGTCACTCAGTTCCGCCTTTTCAAAGACCCGCATGAAGTAGGCCGAGAGAAGGAGGTCAATGTCAGCTGCCACTTCGTCTTCGTCTTCGTCATCGTTGTCGTCTTCATGATGATGGTCTGGGTATTGCTGAGTCTCATCCGGGTCCGCGGTCTCGTTGCCATGCTCTCTGTAGGACACATCATGGCGTGAATCCTCCAGTTCAGTAGTGGTCGAACTCGGGCCCGTAGCCACTGGAATCGAAACTGAAGCAGTCGTCGAAGGAGGCGTAAAAAGGCAAGTGCAGCAATCTCCCGGATGATGCACACAGCAGCAGGACCGACTCGCAGGACAGCCACAATCCCCAATGGGCTTATGCACGCAGCAGACGGGATTAAACTGACACAGCATCTTTCCATGGAAGTGGCAGCGCAGTTCAGTGGCAGTTTCTTGGGCATGACTTCCGATCGTCTGCATCATCTGCCGAAGACTGACAGGATGACCACCGGCACCAGGCTTGTCTTGTCTTTCTTCATGTTCAAGTTCAAGCTCATGTTCACGTTCATGGGAGTGTACATGTGCGTGTGCGTGTGAGTGTCCCTGACTCTGCTCCTGCTTCTTCTTCTTCTTATTCTTCTTATTCTTCTTCTCCTGTCCAGCAACAGCCGCAACCACAGAACCATCCACAACCAACGGACGAGAACCAAGCACAGGAACAGGCATAGAAGCAACAGGACTTCCTCTCATCAACTCCAACGCAGCAGCAGCTTCACCCTCAGCAAGACCTCTGTCTTCTTTCTCCACAAACACCACCTGAACTACACTCTCCTTTTCCTTTCTCCGTCTCTTTGGCTCCTCTTCAACCATCACAGGCACATATGGAGGAGGGGAATAAGGCGGAGACACCTCAACCTCAACCTCAACCTCACGTTCACCCTCCTGTTCTATCTCGTTCTTGCTCACATGCTCTATCTCAATCCCATTTTCATCCTCATTCTCAACCCCAATCTCTTTATTCTCCTCGCTCTTCTCACCCTCCTGCGTCACCTGCTGCGGCTTGGCCGTCTTCTTCTTATTATTCTTCGGCTTAGCCTTAGTCTTCTTCTTCGGCTTACGACGGCCCGCCGCCCCGTCCAGCTGCGGGAGCTCGTAGTACTTGGGCATCGTGCTCCCGGTCGAATGAGCCCGAAGGAGACGACGAGCGGGGGAAGAAGCAGAGGGGATGGGGCGGAAGATGTCAAAGTAGAGGTCGAACTGGGTCACGGACGAGGGCAGTTCGGAGGAGCAAAAGGAGCCTCGTCTGCTCATGCTCTTCTTCTCTCTGCTCTTTCTCCTTCTCGTTCTGATTTCTTTCTTCGCTCTTCTTCTTCTCCTTCTCGTTCTAGGTTCTTTAGTAGTAGTTTGTGTAAAGGGGGGGTTTTTTTTTGGTGGTTGGGGGGAGGGAAGATAGAGGAGAGTGAGAGGGGGAGGAAAAGAGAAGAAGAAGAGGAGGAGGAGAAGGGGGGAAATATTGGAGAGTAATAGGTAGCTGGGTATTCAAAACAGAGTCGTGTGTTCTTTCACTCGTGTTACTGGGATGATGAAGATGGCTTCGGTTTTGATATTCAGTGTATCCAGCATGTAAAGCTCTGTTAATTGGGGGCAATTGTGTTTTATTTGGAATTTACTATGGGAAAGAGCACTGCAATGATAGTATGTATCTTGGTTTGTATCAATCTCTTACTTTATTATCTATTTTCTTATTTCTTCTTTCTTTACATTTTTTTTATAGTTAAAAGTTGTATAGGGCTTTCATTACACGTGAGGATACACGTGATAATTACAGCAGCAAACAACACCTCTACCAGAATTAAAATGTGAAAAAAAGTAAATCCATTCATGGAATACTGTACAGGATAAAATCTTTTTTAACCCAAAGAAAGCATTAACAAAGAAAAGTCTGCCCACCGCTTTGAATAACCCAATTGGTATCTATCGTCATAGATCAAAATGCAAATCTCAAAGGTATCAAAATACAGGGAAAAAAAAGAGACCCCAAAACCCAAAGGAATTAAAACATCCCGCCATCCAGAGTCACTTGGGTTGGGGGTGGGGGGTATGGAGGCATTGCCGGCGATGGCCCCGCCATGATCTGCTGTCGCGCCTTTGCGTTCAGATCGCCCCCTTCACTCGAGGTTTTTCGAAGGCGTTGCCGTGTTCGTTGCCGCTTGTCACCCTCGTCGGAAAATGTACTGTATTCACCTCCAGTCTCCGGGTCGGACAGTACTGAATTTATATCGTGCTTGTCGACCTTGAACGCACCGAGAATTGTCTGGGTAGTGGTCTGTCGTCGGCGTCGTGGGTTCATCGGAGGCAGAGGGGGTACCTCCATGCCATTGCTCAAGCTTGCGCCTGGAGGAAGCCCGACAGTGGGAACGTTGGAAGTGCAGGAGATAAAGGTTGGCTCCGAGATCCTGGTTTTATCCACAAATCGCTTCTGAAGGCCATTGTGTCCTGGGGCCCGCTGCGGCAGTGGCTGCGCTTGAGGGGGATACGCAGCTGGGGGCACCGGAGTGGATGACGAGGAGTCTGGGTTCAACTCGTGCAAAGGAGGGGTGGCGTTGGCAGAATAAGGAGGAGCAGCGGGAGACGGTCGCGGAGCCGCCGCCCCGATCATCGCGGGGGTAGTTATCGGTGGGGTGTGAACGGGGCGATCGTGATAGCCCGAGTTCGAGGGCCAAGCAGAGGTTTCGTACCGATATCTGCCCGATGCAGCCGATGAACTCCGGTCGAACGGCGGACGCTCGGACCCTTCAACAGAAGGACGGGTGGAGGACGCAACAGAAGTCATACCCCGTGGGTCGCGATCGGGGGAAGCAAAGGCACGGTGAGAACCAACCGCATCCTCCTCCAGCGTCCCCAGACCATCTCGCTCTCGTGGGGTGCGGCTCTTGGAACGACCAGATGCATCAGAGCCCGACCGATCCCGCTGGGAGCGGAGGCTGGAGTGAGGGGAGGCACCACGGCTGCGGCTTGATTCACGCGAATCCTCCTGGCTACTTCGTCTAAAGACCCCCATTTTTGATCGCATGGGACGCTCCGACGCGATATGTGGAGAGCTAGAGTTGGAATGCTTTCCGAGAGGTAGTGAGGGTCGCTCGTCATCGTCTCGCCAAGGGTCGTCTGGGACCAATGCCGGCGTTGACGCGTTTTCATACCTATAGCCCTTGATGGCCTTCGGTTCAGGCCGATTGAAAATTCCATGCTTGGAAGACTTGTTCTTCAGGAGCGCAAAGGCGTTGCCCGGCCGAGGTTGGCCAAGATCGGGAGTCTGGCGGCCAGAAACCGGGCTCGCCGCCCGACTCTCGCTCTCAGCAAAGTCACGAAGCTTCTCCTGTACCCGCTTTCGTCGCTCCGCGAGTTCAATCGCAAACTCTTCACGCTCTCTCTGGGTTTCAGTGCTGCCCTCGCGACGGTGTCGAGACATGAGCTCATCCCGCCAGCCTGGTCCACTTGGAGGTTTGCTGAACGGAAGTGGTGGCGGCGAGACAGCATTAGCTAAGGTTCGTCTGTCTGGGGCAGGAACATCCGAAGTCTCATTCCCTATAGGCTTCACTGGGTATTCCGGATCAAGCGCTGGGTGAAATGATGAGCGATCGCTATCCGTTCGAAGATGGGTGCGAACAAGGCCGCTGAGGCCCAGCCCGGCAGGTCCAAGGGTTGGCGAATCAGGCTTTTCGGGAAGCGCCTTATGCTGGGCGGGTGGAATCTCATTGATCTCGTGCTCTGCTATGGGTTTCAGGTCGTGCAGATCAGAGTACCTGACCTCAGGGAGAGGGCTCTGGTTTTGCTGCTCGCTTGTCGGGGTAGATGGCTTCGAGGGTGTAGCCGACCGGAATGCGGGGTGTTCAGCGTCGATAGAGAATCGAGTGTTACGCGAGTCGAGCCCATATCCTTCGTCCTCGGTCTCGCTGAGGCTGGAATTATCAAAGAAGGTCACTGCCTGTCCAGGTCGGGCAGGAGAAGCATTGATACTGGCTGCGGTGGACCGGCTGCCTGGCCGATGAGACTCGCTGTAATGAGAGGACGCCGCAGACCCCGATCTGGACCGATAGCTTGCGTTTGAGAGGCCTCTGGGTCGTACACTAGATTCTTGTGGAGGAGCGCGCCCAGGTGGTGGGGAGCGCTGCCTCAGGGGCGGAGTGTTTCTGCCCTGAAACATCTGCAGCTGGCGGCGGGAGAATTGATTGTCGTCGTAGGCGGTTTTCGGCTTGTTAAAAAGACCCATAGCGGTGGCTTTGCCGTGATCCCCAGGTTGCAAGGCCGCCATTAGCGCCGTCCCGTCCTCATTTTCACTGGCCGGCGGACTCAATGGGGGGATTCCGATGCTTGGGGGTTTGGGATCCGACCTTGCAGGCGGCTGCTTCGGCGATGTCGCTGACGACGGCGGGCTAGTGGGACGAGATGAGACAGGAGAAGGCTCAGCAATAGCAAGCTTCTGAAGCCTATCACGTAGATTGGTAGCACTCCTGGAATATGCTCGGCTCATAGGGGGCATATCGGGGTTGCCCGCGCGTTGGCGGCTCAAACTTTCTAGCCGGTATAAAGTCGATGCCTGCTGGTTCTGGGCCGACTGTGCAAGGCCTTGGCCGTACAAGCGTCGCGTCTTCACCGAGCCCCGTTCTGGTGCTATTCCAGGTGGTGGTGGTGGTGGTTTAAATGAAAGAGATGGAACATCCGGCCCACTGGCGGGCGGTGCCTGGAATGAGGGAGTGGTTAATGGTTGCTCGTCAACGGACGTAGCAGCAGTTGACATGCGCGCGTTTGCGGTGGGCCCCGATGCTGTGGAAGAGGAGGTGGTCCGCTTGGTAGATGAAACGCTCGAGAATGCATCCTCCGATTCATGGGAAGGCGTCTCCTGCTGGGAGTCTTCGGCGGCCGCAGCCGCAGCCGCCTCTGCTGCTTCTCTTTCTTGTTTCTCCTTGAGCCTTTGTCGCTGGAAGACAGACATGTGGTTTATATCATTGTCGTAGACGGCCCGGCCGAGACTCCCTCTGGACTCAGAATCGGATGCTGAAGAGGGAGACTTGCTGGGGATCTTGTACACTTTTTGCCTACCACCGAACAAGTTATTTCCCTCGGCCCGACGGGCCCTGCTCATGATGCTCTCCTGTTGTGAGCGATCATCATCCGTGGCATATCCTTCACCTGACGCGTATGACCCTGTCCGTGCTAGGTTGAACGACGGCCGACCGCCATCTGACGCTTCATCGATATCTGCTAGGATGTTTGGATTATGGCCAAAAAGATTCAATCTCGATTGACGTTTGGGAAAGAGAACACTATCATCATTTGCTTTACCTAGAATGGAATTGGGGTCATCTTGCTCCCTTAGCATGCTAAAGCGAGCAGAGAGCTTTGGCATCAACAGGCTTGTGCGGAAGTCATCGGTAGGGGGTAGAGCTGCTGCTAGATCAAAATCGGGTTTCTGTTCAGGCTCCTTTTTGCTCTTATGGAAGAGACCGCCAAACGAGGCCGGATTACTCTCCAGAACCTCCACCTCTTCCTTTCCCCTGTCCTTCTCCTTCTTGGTCTTTCGGAAGCGATTCATGGTGAGCGCCGCCTGGGGTCAAGGAACGGAGGATCCCGGTAGGACGGTAGGGTGAGGGAAACGGTTGCGCAGGAGCAGCCCGGTGGAACTGCAGAAATGGTCTCCAGCAGGGACGAGGTGGCGACGTCTAGGGAGGGAGGAAACAAGATCGGCACATGTACTGGGGACGAGAGACCAAGTCGAATATTACAAGTCAGAATTGTATCCAGTGGTACAGTGGTTTATCGACGCGGCATAGATGGCGTGACCTCCTGGATCGGGGTCGTTTAGGGATGGTAGAGTCCACGACGCGGATGTTAGGACGAACGGTGACACACTGGTCAATCAATCAGAAAAGCAGTGATATGCTGACAATAATGGGTATCTGAGAAGGCGAGAAGAGGAGAAGATGTGGACAGTTAATGGGTGCGGAAACCGGTTATCGATTCATCCTCTGGGGCCGAAAGCACTCTGGGGAAGCAGCCAATATCTGTAGTACTGTGGCAAAGCGCCAATAATGGACTTGACGTGTAGGCTCAGATGGAACAATTATTGGAAAAAAGAGGAGAAATAATAATAATCAAACAAATGAAAGAAGCCCAGTCGAGGATAGGACTAGTCGAATGGACGAATTAGGGAGGGGGGTTGCGCATGAGACGATGGGCGATTGTGGCTGCAGCGGAGAGGAAACGATAGCGAGAGTGGAGGAGGATACCAAGGAATGACAATGCAATGTTTTTGATGGATCGAGGGATCAGTTGACTAGAAAGAGTGGACAATGCTAAAAACGAGTGAAGAAGACAGTCATTGGCAAGAGAAAAATGATAATCATGGATGAAGGAAGAAGAAAAAAATAAAGGAAGGAAAAAGCATCCAGGTGGGAGACCTGATTAGAGAGAGAAATCGGATGGAAAAAACAGCTGGAGGGATCTGGATTGGATTGGATCGTCACTTTTTATTTTTTACCTTTATTTTTTTTCTCCCGAAGATTAAATTACGACCACCTTTGATGGAAAGCCGTTACCTAGACTAGGCTTGTAAGGAAAAGCGTGTTTGAAGTGCTAAGGAAGCTACTCGTGTTTAGACTGTTCCTGGTGTGTGCCTTAGGTCCGTCCTGGTCTAGTGTGGGAAATTGGTGTATTATTCTTACGAATCGATGAAAATGAAGTCCAGATTGCTCTCCAGTACTAGTAGTTTAACACTCGGTGTAAATTATTGGGTCCTGATCGACACGGGATCACGGGATTATTTGATTACCAGAAGGACTTTGATTCTGATTCCCGGGGCGTTACTGGTGGCTAGCACCTATAATAGAATAAATAGTTGATAGTGGCTGTGGAATGTTACCTATTACCTAGGTACAAGGTATTGTTCGGCAGGACAGTTCCCCATCGTGGTTGGACTGAAGATCTTGAAATTACAGATGGGCTAATATAAACCAATTCCATTCAACTGCAGGCAGTGGATTCCCAGAATCTGGGAAATCTAGCCTTAAAAGATTATATTTAATGAAAGTAAGACCTTGCCAGAGAGAATAGATGGGGAAAAGTATAATAAACTGTCACAGAACCATGGGTGGGCTGTCCCTTACCGTACAGTACCGTGGGTGAGGGTCCAGAGTGACTCCAGCGACCCTTGCAGCCCCCACCTCCAAAAGAACCACGAATCGGATGGTCCAGCCTGGGCCAGATTCATTTCGGCTCCGCCAGGGAACCGGTTTGTCTTCATCCTTCTCATCGAAAAGCAAACACTGGAGAGGACCAGGCTGTCTTTTCAAGGGAAATTCTAGTCATGTCATTCCTGGTGATGTAAATGAATACTCAAGATCTTGCTGAGTGGGCCGATACAGAGGAGTCGATGGAGAATAACATCGCAGAATTATTGAGACAATTGACAACATCACCAACCTCAGTCATACTCCTCCGCTCTTCCTCCGGTATGCACTCATTTCTCTGATCAAATAATAGCAGTAGTCAGGTCCGGCATGATAATTAGTACGACCATAATATCGAATCATGGAAATCCGTCAGCTGAGGAACTCCTCCCTACCTGCCTCAATAATGTGACCTATGCTCAGGAAAGCCGTTTCACGCCCTCCCTTCTACACATTCTGACATTAGATATGTGGTATTGAATCTTGATATTAAGAAGGAGCAAATTCCGGTCACCTGGACCAGCCGGGACGATCACAGTAGTCGCAAGTATCGGTCTCGATTAGCGCTGTTAGTGAGATGTTCTCCCTGGAGGAAATGATTAAATGCCTGCCAATGGTCATCCCACAATCGTGGAACTTACAGCTACAGATGCAGGCTGCCTGCATATCTATCTCGGGATGAATCTCGGTACAGAGTATCTGGGACAACTCGATCCAGCTGTCATGAATCCAAATATTGAGAGTTTCCTTCAGCTGCACTCTGACTGTCCCTTCCACATGGCAATAGATCTGGCAGAAGCCTCTGGGAGTCGACCCGACTCTGTATCAGATTTTTATTAAATAATGACTTATTATCTTCCGGTTACGTGGGTTTTCGCCCTGCAATTTATTTCCCCTCGGTTAGAAGATCCTTCAATTCAGCCTTATTATTATTATGACCCAAGATCTGGGAAGAAATTGAAAACACTACCGAGAGGATATTATCGAGCCCCAAAACAAAATCGTAATAACCCCGTATGATTATTTCGGGGCAGATGATCACAAATCCTTTAAAATTAAGAATCCCCAGTCTCGGGTGAAAATGATAGTTAACGGTATTATTAATATCAATACTGGGGCCGCAATAATTAATACAGTGGATACCCCTGACTAGACCTAAACAGGCCAAAGTGGAAGTGATGATGGTACGATACATACAGGCGAAGGCTCAAATACCTTGGTTGTTACCCCCAGGCCTTGGACCAAGACTGCATTCTCTCTCACTCAGATGAGAAGTCGAAGAGAATCTCTCTTGAGAGAATATGGGCAAAGTTACCATAGAGACCTTGAGTCGAAGGAAAACTTCAATTATAAGAACCATAGCTTGTCACTGCACTAACTAACCGCCAAACTCCACCAACATGAGACGGCCCAAATCTCCGAGCTCCATCCCGCACCCAAATCATTTCTTCAGGCACCATCTGAAAAGCGAAGCAGATGACGGTCTTCCTTAAACCGGAAAAATGGCGAATGCTCCTCATTCATCTCAGCTCCTCTAAAACACAGCCACAAGGCGATCAACAATCATCAAAATCGTTCCGTTCAAGATTTACGTGGGATGTTTGTCCAATTACTCCTAAGAATCGCCGGTGTCTCATTTTTCGACTGCGTCGGATACGAAGTTCTCTTCAAGTTCCATTTCTGTTGGCCAATTAACTGACGAATAATGTTGAGTCAAGGTCTAGAAGGCGTCGAATCAACTAACTCCAAGAATGAGAGGAACAAAAGTACCTTTTGATCCCAATCGCAATCTAATCATCTTTCCCGCTTATCGAGGGAATATTCTGACTTCAAGATCGAAAGGGAATCAAGGGATGCATCTCCATACCTCCATCTCTCTCCCGTTGCCATGATACAGAGAGCATCGCCTTACAAAAGAGGGGGAAAAGCAAATAATAGTCCGAGGGGACTATCAATGACGCAATGAAAGCGAATTGCCATTATTAATCCATCGCATACAAAATGCAATGCAATGCACAGCAGACAACCCCGCAGTGACGACTTCTCTCTCACTTTACGGACACGTCCATCGAGAAAATAATATACAATTCCACACTGCCAACTCAAAAACCTAGTACCAACTAATTAATTAAATATCTATCTACCAAAATGCATGTCCTTCTACTCGGTGGTCACGGCAAAGTCGCCCTCCATCTTACCCCTCTCCTCCTTGCTCGCGCCTGGAACGTCACCAGCGTCATCCGCAACCCAGCACACGAACCGGAGATCCTCGCCCTAGGCAAAGGCGCAAAGGGTAAACTAGAAGTTCTACTCTCCAGCCTCGATGACATCCAAAGCGATGCCGACGCCGCAAAGATAATCGAGACCGTTTCCCCAGACTACGTCGTCTGGTCTGCTGGTACTTCCCCTCTTCTTTTTCCTCTCAGAACGCCCTCAACTAAATTTCCTCTACACACACACATATATATATATATAAATAAAACAAACAAAACTAACCCATCCCTCCCCCAGGAGCCGGCGGTAAAGGCGGCCCCACACGCACCTTCGCCATCGACGAACGCGCCGCAAAACACTTCATCACCGCCTCCTTCGCCTCTCCGCGCGTCAGCAAATTCCTCCTCGTCTCCTGGCTCGGCAGCCGCCGCGTAAAACCCTCCTGGGCCAGCGACGCCGACTGGGCCGCCTCCCAGGACGTCTTTTACAATATCCTCCCGGCCTACGCGAAAGCCAAGCTCGAGGCCGACGAGTTCCTCACGGCCAAGGCGGCGCAGCGGGCCAAGCAGACGGCCGCGGGCACGGCGGGCCGGCTCCAGGCGATCTGTCTGCGGCCGGGGACGTTGACGGATGAGCCGGCGACGCGGAAGGTGGAGTTGGGGAAGACGAGGGCGAAGGGCACGGTGACGAGGGAGGATGTGGCGATTGTGGTGGATGAGTTGCTGGCGAGGGCGGATACCGAGGGGTGGATTGATTTGTTGAATGGGGAGGAGGAGGTTCGGGGGGCGGTTGAGAGGGTAGCGAGGGAGAGGGTTGATGTGGTGGAGGGGGAGGATGTGGAGGGGATGGTGAGGAGGTTTGGGTTGGAGTAGGCTGGCTATTTCACTCTATATATAATCCGCTCCTCATCAAGGGAAAGCAGTGCTTATAGTTAGTTACTCGTACGAGGGTAGAATCTCACGATAAGAAATGAGCGACAGACAAAAGTCCTTGGCCGATCGGCAGGTAAGACCCTAGATTCAAGAAGGTATCATTCGGAGGAATGAATTCTTGACGTCAAAAATGCCAAACAAGAAAGCATCGAAAAAACGAAAAAAAAAAAAAAGAAAAAAATATTCACTAATACACACATATACGCCCGAGGGTAAAAATAGAAGAAAAGAAAGAAGAAAAAAATCTTCTATCAATATCCAAGTTACATCCTTTCACCCATCTCGATTTACAACTTCGCCTTAGGTGCGGCCAGTTCCTCCTTCGCCTTGGCCTTGAGCAAGCGTCGCAGGATCTTACCCGAGACACTCTTAGGGATCTCCTCGACGAAACGCACACCACCGCGGAGACGCTTGTGATGGGCGACCTTGGCCTCGAGCCACCTAATAATATTTTCAGCTTCCTGCTGGGCGGAGACGCCGGAGGCCTTGCTCTTCGCGCTCCGCACGACGTAGGCAACCGGGACCTCCGAGCCGTGAGCGGACGACTCGATACCGATGACCGCGACGTCGTCGACGGCGTCGTTGTCGACGAGGATGCCCTCGAGTTCGGCCGGGGCGACCTGGAAACCCTTGTATTTGATGAGTTCCTTGACGCGGTCGGTGATGTAGAAGTTTCCCTTCGCGTCCTGGTAGCCGACATCGCCGGTGCGGAACCAGCCATCGGGAGAGATGGAGGCCTTGGTGGCGGCCGGGTTGTTGTGGTAGCCCATGAAGATGTTGGGCCCGCGCAAGTACAACTCGCCGACCTCGCCGGGGGCGACCTCGGCGGGCTCGGACTCGTCCTCGGGCATGGTCATGTACTTGGCCTCCATGTTGGGGAGGAGTATACCCACGGAGCCGATGCTGGTTTGCCATTCCTCCCAGGGTTGGGTGTGGGTGGTGGGGCTGGTCTCGCTGAGGCCGTAGCCCTGTTTAATTCCGACCTTGATGCGGTTGTAGACGGCTTCGACGAGTTCCTGGGTGAGAGGGGCGGCGCCGGAGTTCATCATGCGGAGGGTGGAGAGGTCGTACTTGTCGATAATGGGGTGCTTGCCGAGGAGGAGGACGATGGGTGGCACGACATAGCTGAAGGTGATGCGGAAGTTCTGGACGTGCTGGCACCACTTCTCGAGGTCGAACTTAGCCATCACCACAAGCTGGTATCCTTGGTAGGCAGTCTGGAGAATGAGACATGTCAGGCCTAGGAGGTTGTTAGCGGGTTTGTTCCACCGAAAGGCGCACACATTTCAAGACAGAAGAGAAGCTGGGAGCATACCGTAGATATGGAAAAAAGGAAGGAAAGCAAGAATACGGTCCCCCTTCCCATCCGCGCCGCCATTCCAGGTGAGATTTCCGCCATCGCCAGCAGCTAACTGCAGGGAATTGGCGACTATGTTGAAGTGAGACAGCATGACACCCTTGGGAATGCCTGTGGTGCCGGAAGAGTAGACCAGGAAGGACAGGTCCTTCTCCGGGTTGACCTTAGAACGACGGTAGCGGGCGGCGCCGGAGATGTTGCGGATAGAGGTGAAGTGCTTGAACTTGGAGGTAGGGTCACGCTCGTCGCCAATCAGGATAATGCGGTCGTCCGAGATACCAACCTGCTGGGCAGCGGCGCGGGCGACGGAGATGAAAGGGAGCTGGGTAACGAGGCCTTTTGCACCCGAATCCTTCAGCTGGAAGGCCAGTTCCTCGACGGTGTAGGTGGGATTCGCAGGCGAGACAGCACCCCCAGCCCAGAGGGCGCCATACATGACCGCAGGGGTGTCGATGCTATTGGGGGTGAAGAGGGCCAGAACATCGCCCTTGCGCCAGTCGAAAACCGACTTCAGGCCCTGACCAAAAGCAATGGCGGCATCTTTGACGCCCTGATATGTGTAGGAGCGTTTGGTGTCGGCATCAACGTAGATGACTTCGGGGGAGGGTTAGCGGTGCTGGTCGTAAAGGTAATTGAACAGCAACATACCTTGGTCGGTGGGGAAGGGCTGGTCCTTTCGCTCGAAAAGGAATGACCAGAGATCGACGTTAGGGATGTCGAGGACGGGGTAACTAGACGCGATGGGCATGATGAAGGTCAAAGACGGTGAGGGCAAAGAAGTGCGGTCGGAGTTGTGAGAGGAGGAGAGGAGAGGAGAAATAGAGCGGGAGAAGATGCGGGGAGAGAAGATTAGTGGCACACGAGGATAGGATAGAAATGACAGGGGGGAGGATAGGAAAGAGGAGGACGCGGATGGGATGGAATACGATGAATGCTCGCTGGATATTAATCTATTGTCTAGAGAAGGAAAGACAAGGAATGAAACAAGGAGATGAGAAAGGGTGTGTCTGTGAAGTACTAGGTAATAATCCTCGTCTCATTGAGTATGGGGTAAAGTCAGATGAATAATGTCGGCCCTCGGCTTTTCCCTCTTTGGGCTTTCGACGACGCCTCCATCTTTCTCTCTCCAACTCGCCACTTGACCTGCTTCTGCTCCATCGGCTTCTTTCTCCTCCCACTTCACTTATCCACGGTCCTCGTCGATCATCTCCTTCACCTCTTCTCGATTCTACGGTTGCAATAATCCGACGACAATAATAATAATACTACTAATCCTCTCCGTGGAATAAATTAGCAGAAACGAGCGTCTTCGGCAGTTAGTCGATCCCCGCTCGGCCTGATTAGTGACCAATAATTGCATACCAGTAGTGAGCACTCCACGGGGTACGACTCCTGAGAAAGAGGCGTCATCGTCACATCTCTAAATTCTATGAGCAACCAACATCCATTTAATATACATCATCCCCAGGGATATATCGCAATTAAATAATAATGCATATCGAGCTATCCTACATCAAGCTCGTCCGTCCCCCAATCTCCCTGCCGCCCTCTCCGTTCGGCATCTCTCCATCACGTCCCTCCACAAACTCTCGGTAGATCGCCTGCAGTCGGCGCCGTTCCGCCTGACTCAGCGAGCTTCGGGTAGTCGACAGAGACCGCTCCATATGTTCCCACCGCACCAGGATCTCTTCCCGTATCTCGTCCGTGCCGGCCCCATTAGTATTGTTGGTAGCGGCGGCTGCTGGTCTGGCGCCAGAGGATCCTTGGTCCAACTGGCGTTGACGGCGTCGGGCGTTTTTAAGCGCATCCAGTTTAGACGCCACCACCGCAGGCGCTGGCATTGCAGTCGTCCCCTCTCGCTGTTCGGCAGACGAGTAGAGGAATTGGATAAATGACCGGCTGCCAGTGCTCGTGGCCGTGGACTTGCCACTCTTGGCAGCTGTCTTGTCCCCACCGGTGCGATCGCCCAGTGCGTCATGGACCGCCTCCAGGTGCGCATTGTAGACCACCGCCTGGAGATCAGCACCAGAGAAGCCTTCGGTGCGCGCAGCCACTTCGTCCAACCGTGCAGCCACTTCCTCGCTCATCTTGAGCTTCGTGCTAACCGCTTGAATGATATCCATTCGGTCCGAGTGGCTGGGCATATCACAGAGCAGTGACTTATCCAAACGGCCGGGACGGAGCAGGGCCGGATCGATCAAGTCGGGCCGTGACGTGGCCGCGAGGACGTAGACTCCCGAGAGCCCCTCCGCTCCATCCATTTGGGTGAGCAGCTGGTTGACCACACGGTCCGTGACTCCGGTAGAATCATGTCCACGCTTGGGGGCGATACTGTCGAACTCATCGAAGAAGAGGATGCACGGTCGGGCTGCCTGTGCGCGTTCAAACAGATCTCTCACGCTCTTCTCACTAGCACCGATATACTTGTTGAGGATCTCTGGGCCCTTCACGCTGATGAAATTCAGTCCGCATTCGCCCGCCACCGCACTCGCAAGTAGAGTCTTTCCGCATCCAGGGAATCCGTAAAGCAACAGTCCAGATCTCAGGCGCAGAGGGCACTGTGCGAAGATAGGGGCGTACTTGGTGGGATACTGTAGCGTTTCCAGAAGCATCTTCCGTGTCTCATGTAATCCACCGATGGCTGAGAAGGTGGTTGTCGAGGAAGTAAGAGTGACATTACGGAGGGATGCAGGAGTAAAGCCCTTGATGGCATTCTCAAAGTCCTCTGATCCGAGGGTGACCGTCTTTGACCCATTCAGCGAATCTTGAACGGACCGGATGAGCGCCTCATTCCGCGCACGTGCAACAAGCAAAACCAAATCACCAGGCATGTACCCGTCAGTCTTCCCAGCCAGATCAAGGAAATCAACATCCCGTCCAAGAAGAAACCCGTCGGCTCCAGCCGAGCTCGGACGGCTTCCGGGATTCGAGGGGTCCAACCAAGAATCATTGGTAGAAGAACTGACAGCTCGGGGGTGTCCATTCATGATAACAGATGATCCAGTAGCAGACGTTGCAGCAGCACCCACCGGTCGATCTTGGCTTGTCAGATACTCGAGCACCTTCCGACGTCCTTCCTTGTCAGGGGCCCTCAAATGGATGATTTCCCGAGCCACATGACCACCAACGATGACATTGTTCAAGGACTCCTTCGACTGCGCGGTCGCCAAGAGCACCACCCCAGAGTTCATCGAACAATGCTCGCGTACCATTGAGCAGATTACTTCACTGTTCTGCCGGCTACGGCCATTGTCTCCTCCGACTTGCAACTCCGTCTCCACCGGACAAAGCTTATCGAGGTCGTCAAGAATTACGACAGACTGCCCACCAAGGCGAGCACACCAAGAGGCTGACATGAAAAGTCGATTCAGGGTCTCCTTGATATTCGAAATCCGAGTCTCATCGGTGACCAGTTTCCGGCAAGAGAAATATTTCACGTTGAAAAGGTAATCCGTCCTCAAGCGATGGGCCAGGAGATGGCTCAGAGCTGTTTTTCCTGATCCCAGGCCGCCTGTCACCAAGACGGAAGAGGATTTTGTCAGGCTATCCAGAGACTGTGAGATCACTTTATCAATTCCAACCATCGGGGGAACCGCAGCTGGAATTGGATCCTCCATGGGAAGGCCAGAGGGACCCGCTTCGGTTGGTCGGGGAATCTCCGCTTGAATTTCAAGAGGCACCTTGGCATCAGATCCCAACAGCCACCCAAATGTGGCTTTGGATGCATCAGTGCCGCTTTTAAGCGGCGGGTCAAGGCGAATGATAGCGCCTTCAAATGCAGACACGGTCCCTTGATTATCGGACTTGGGAAGAACCATGCCATCCGTTATGGGTCCTGTGAGCAATCCTTTTCCTGATCCAGTGGAACCATATATGACTTTGATTCTTTCTACCAAAGCGTCCTTCGCTGTGATTGTGTCAGCTCCAAACTTCAACCCGTCCTTCCGTTTAGAAGCATCTGTGAGGAAAGGGTAGACTTTGAGAGCCTTCGTGGCTGACCGTTGCAGTGGCGGAGGTGCCGCTTCAACTCGGACAACGCCACCAACCATACCCTCTGCTCCCAGAGCAGAGCACAGCAGAGAGGACAGGGCAGCATGTTGGGGGTCCGGGGAGTCGGTCCAAGGAAGTAGTTTAGCCACGAGTTTCGATACAGGCGTACCAGCATCACTAGCCTTTTGCTCCGCTTGATTCGTTTGCTGTTGCGGATCGGGTGGTGGTTTCAATCCGGAAGGTTGGATAACAGTCACACAAGCCCAGCTAACCCCGCGGAGTTCGTTGGTGGCAAGCATATCAGGATCAACCCAAACTCGGAAACCTTCGTTGATTTCATCCTCTGACTCTCCGTCGAAGCACTCCTCTGACCACTGACGATCGACTCCTCTGAAGAAGAGCGCGCCTCGGCTTGTTGAGTCAGACTTGCTGCTTTTGCCCCGGGTTGTGCTTCCGCTACTCCTTCCTCCGGTACTTTTCCTGCTGCTACCAGTAACACTTCGGTTATCGCCACGGGGGCTGCGCGCTGTTGTCTTGGGGCGGGTCTTCGGTGCAACGACAACTTCCGCGTCCGGAGCAATCTTTGAAAATGCCGAGGTATTGGAAGGAGCCGGAGTCAGGGACGTAATGACGATGTTGGCTGTGGATGTGGGAGAAAGATGCAATGCCAAGGGATGCATATGATCGGGCTGTGTTGTCGTGTATGTGGGATTAGGTAGAGCACGGATCTGCGACAAAAGATTCAGCTCCAAGAATGTCGCATGGAGCTCAATAACTGCGTGTTCTCGT
Organism: Aspergillus panamensis; assembly: GCA_027569225.1. Taxonomy (NCBI): domain Eukaryota; kingdom Fungi; phylum Ascomycota; class Eurotiomycetes; order Eurotiales; family Aspergillaceae; genus Aspergillus; species Aspergillus panamensis. Next base: position 74,796 of record JAPDER010000042.1, on the reverse strand, counting down.
CAGCAGGTGCAACACACGCATTTTGCCGGGAAAGTGCACGAGAACATACTCTCCCAGTCCTCTGGGGTTAGCGGCTCAATATTTATGGTATGGGCGACAGGGGGGTCCAGGTGGATAAATATTCCGACCTAAGCATATATCAGACGACTGCGAAAGCCGAGGCGGAAAATCACACGCTTACTCTTTGCCCTTCACTCAGGCCTAAAACTCTCCCAAAGGTAGTGTCCAACTCAACCGTAGATACATCCTGTTCCCGAGTAGAAGAGGAGCTGTTTATACCATCCTTTCCTACCACAGGTGCCAACCTCCGCTTGCTCGGCATTCCGGTCCACCCCAGATAGCATGAGCGCGGGGTAGTGCTGCCGTTGGCTCTGGCTACCGTGGGGCGGTATTGTAACTCGACAATTACATTCTGGGCAGCCTATAATTCATTTGTCAGAGCAGAATCCAAATCAAGTAATGGATTGGGGTGAGTGGGATAGCTTACAGTATTGGCATTTATCAGCAGGGAGACGAGCGAGGGCGGCAAGTTCACCAGGCAGTTCTTGAGAGGGACCAGGGCGACTTCCGCCGTGGTGGAGGGCTTTCTGGGCGCCATTCTCGGGCGCTTTCAAGCGGATTCTGCCTATCTAGAGCGACGCAAAAGAGTGAGAGATTGAGGATCGCGAAACAGAGCAAAAGAATAGAAGCAAAACAAGGTGAAGGGAAGAGAGAAAGAGAGAGCACGGAAGTGCTAACCCCGGACTTACGGTCGAGCGCCTCCGCAAATCAAGTGCTCGCCGAGCCGAGTTGCGTCTGCGATTCTTCGGGCCGAGACTTATTCCGCTCCGATCCACGTGCCCTCCCACCTAGTCCCAGGCGGGCCTAGTCTTTGACTAGTTCCTTTCAGGTAATAATATTGCAGCCTGAGGCAGCAGTACTTAGCAAGAATGGAAGCGGACGCGTCTCTTTCGCGACGCGACGTGTTTTTGCGCCTGAGGCTTGCTGGCATACCCGTGCTCACGAAAACTGCTGGCGCCCAGGTCTCTAGAGCGTTATCATTTCTTTTGGTTCAGCCTTTTGCCTTCTTCCCCTCCCCCCCAAAGCTGAACCCCTCCCATTGCTTTGCCGCCGGGCACCCAATTGACTGATCTGCTATTGTTACGGTCGCTTCATCATGTCTCTGCTTCAGTACGCCGCCCCAGTCGACTATGCGGCGCAATTGGACGCCTTCAAGGATTTCTTGAAGCACTTCAAGAGCTTTGAGTCGGCTTCGGAGTCCGCTGCGACGGAGGCTTTGGAGGACCTACACATTGACGAAGACCGCACCAGCGATGAGTATGATTTTATGGACGATATCAACGAGGATGGCGCAGGGGGTCGACGAGCTGGACGCCGACACAGGGAGCCCAAGCTCAAATACATGCAGATGCTACAGGATGTCGCAGATCGCGAACGTTCAAACGTTCTCATTGAACTGGATGACTTGGCTACAGTAAGATATTGGATATGATCAAGTTGGGAGACGGCAGCAGGTATCTAATCAATGTCTGAATGCAGTACGAGAATTCGCTTCCTGAGGACTCCGAGCTCAAGCTTGTTCAGTCGGTCCAGAAGAACACTAAACGCTATATCGATGTATTCGCGGACGCTGTGGATGCTGTTATGCCAAAGGAAACCAAGGAGATCACGTATGTCGACGCAACACACAGAATCCCCACCATGATGGAGGCTAAACTCAAGAAACAGGTTCAAGGACGATGTCCTCGATGTAATTATGTCGCAACGTGAAAAGCGCAATGAAGCTATGACCATGGCCATCGAAGCGGATAACGATGCGCCCACTGTCCCCTCCATGTTTCCTCCCGAATTGACCCGTCGTTATGTCGTCAATTTCAAGCCTCTTACCGTCTCTGCCTCGAGCAGCGACCTCGAGACCAAGGCCCTTGCTGTCCGAAATGTGCGCGCGGAACATCTTGGTAGTCTGATCACAGTCCGCGGTATCACCACCCGGGTGTCCGACGTGAAACCGGCTGTCCAGATCAACGCATATACCTGTGACCGCTGTGGAAACGAAGTGTTCCAACCCGTGACGACCAAACAATTCACCCCAATGACTGAGTGCCCGTCGGATGAATGTGTCAAGAACAACTCCAAGGGTCAGCTTTTCCTTTCCACCAGAGCGTCCAAGTTTATTCCATTCCAAGAAGTGAAGATTCAGGAGATGGCGGATCAGGTGCCCGTTGGTCATATTCCACGAACCATGACGATCAACTGCCACGGTAGCCTTACCCGTCAGCTCAACCCTGGCGACGTGGTTGATGTCGCTGGAGTTTTCCTTCCAACCCCTTACACAGGTTTCAGGGCCATCCGCGCCGGCTTACTCACCGACACCTACCTGGAAGCTCAACACATCACTCAACACAAAAAGTCCTACAACGATCTGGGAATGGATAGCCGGACTCTGCGCAAGATCGAGAAGTATCAAAAAGAAGGAAATATGTACGAGTATCTTTCTCGATCCATTGCACCGGAAATCTACGGCCATTTTGATGTCAAGAAGGCGCTGCTTCTCCTGCTCATTGGTGGTGTTACTAAAGAGATGGGTGACGGCATGCACATTCGTGGTGACATCAACATCTGTCTGATGGGTGACCCTGGTGTTGCCAAATCGCAACTTTTGAAGTACATCACCAAGGTTGCCCCACGAGGTGTGTACACGACCGGTCGTGGCAGCAGTGGTGTTGGTCTTACTGCTGCAGTCATGCGTGACCCCGTCACAGACGAGATGGTACTTGAAGGAGGAGCATTGGTTTTGGCCGATAACGGTATCTGCTGTATCGACGAATTTGACAAGATGGATGACGGAGATCGAACGGCCATTCACGAAGTGATGGAACAGCAGACCATTTCCATCTCGAAGGCAGGAATCACAACCACTCTCAACGCTCGTACATCCATCCTTGCCGCAGCTAACCCTCTTTACGGACGCTACAACCCCCGTATCTCCCCTGTTGAGAACATCAACCTGCCAGCTGCCCTGCTCTCCCGTTTCGATGTCATGTTCCTGATCCTCGACACCCCTTCGCGTGACACGGATGAGGAACTCGCCAATCACGTCGCCTATGTCCACATGCACAACAAGCATCCTGAGACCAAGGATACGGGCGTCATGTTCACCCCGCATGAGGTCCGCCAGTACATTGCCAAAGCCCGCACCTACCGGCCCGTGGTTCCATCAAGGGTGTCCGACTATATGGTTGGAGCCTATGTTGGAATGAGAAAGCGCCAGAAGCGGGACGAGGCCAACAAGAAGCAATTCTCTCACATCACCCCGCGTACGCTGCTCGGTGTGGTCCGTCTATCTCAGGCTCTGGCCCGTCTTCGCTTCAGCGACGAGGTTGTCACCGAGGATGTGGATGAGGCCCTGCGTCTCATTGAGGTTAGCCGAGCCTCGTTGTCCAATGATGGACAAGCCGGTCTTGACCAGAGCCCCACGTCTAAGATCTATAACCTCATCCGCGGCATGATGGAGAGCGGCGCTGCGGCTGTTGGAGACGGAGACGAGGGTGAGCTCAGCTTGCGGCGAATCCGCGAGCGGGTGCTGGCCAAGGGTTTCACCGAGGATCAGCTTACGATGACGATTGATGAATATGAGAACTCCCACGTACGTTTCTTCTTTCCACAATTGATATTAGATACATTTCTAACATTCACGTGCACAGGTGTGGCAAGTCATTGGCAACGGAACACGCCTAGTCTTCCTCAACACGGAGGACGGTATGGTCCTGTAGTGGAAGGGTGCCGCCACAGCCTAGTAATTCCCCTCTATCTACGGTGGATTGTTGAGGCTTTAGCTCGTGATGTGTTGTTTCAATCTTTTGACAGTTTGGCTCTTGTTGTTGGTCTTCACTTTTTCTCAGAAGACGTTGCATGCGGACAGGTCGAACCCGGGACCGGTGTTTACGGTGTATGATATCTTTGATTAATGGATGGGATATAATTTATGTCATGATTAATTTAGAACCTGAAATATACAGCTATTACCGGATCTATCACAATCCCTTACCTTGATATGTGTACGAGTAGATGGTAGTAAAGTAAGCAGCGACCAAGCATATGACTCAATCAATCCATAACATATCATAAGGAGTGACACCAAACTAACTATCCAACAATCACAATCCACCAACTCAATCAAGAATAGGAAAGATATATTTTCATCCAATTTATACCCTTTCTCTGCTCCCAAAACAAAACAAAACCAAACATACAAATATACCCCCCTTCCCCCCTTTTCAACATATCACCAACAGCCTAAAATACTCAAACAGCACACTTATCATAAAGCGGCACCTCCGCGCACAAATCCGGCCCATACCCATACGGATTATCGCACAGGGTATTACACTCCGTATACTCAGGCGTAAACACCAAGAACTGATAGTTGGGCATATTGAGCCGGAACTGCTTGGTGACGTCGTTGTTCTTCTTTGAGGCCTTGTACCCGGCCCGACAGGCGCAGTGGAAGCGAGTGCCTGTGTTGATGCATGAGGTGGTGATGTCGCAGTGGTTTTGTCCGGAGATGGGATTGCAAGTGCCGCATTTTGGGGCTGGGGTGGGCTTTGCGGCGGTGAGGGAGAGGGAGGTGAGGAGGAGGGTGGTGGTGAAGGCGATGAGCTTCATTTTTAGGTTGGGGTTTGCTTAACTGAGAGTGTTTGCAGCTGGTGGAGGGATTGATGGATGGATGGATAGATTGGGTTTGGATGGGAGAGAGTGGGCTTGGTTCTTGAGAGGGTCGTAGGGCTCTTTATATAGATTTCGGGGTTCTATTTCTAGATCCATATTCCCAATACTTCTTCTGGAGGGACTATAGTAGACAGTAGGTTATGGTCAGGCAGGATCAGGTGAGACCCCCCGAGACCTATCCATGGCTCTGATGGATTCATGCCCATGACTTACTATCGATGTTGCTGTCATGCCACGAGAATACCCTCTCCGGGGAACAACAGTCAACAGGGCTGAGACATGTTTCTCCTGCGACCTGCTGGGTGCTGAACTTGGCGGACGTGTTTAAGCCACTGGTCTTGGAGCTGGAATCCTTGAATACGAGGTCTGCTGCAGGACAAAGAGGGACAAGTTATAGTGGAAGTATACAGCGCAGGCATATCAGAGGGATCGATCCCACTGTGCTTGCTTCTGTGGCTTGCTTTTGCTAGGAGACTGGGTAGAGTACTAAATGGTAAAAAATAGTCAGCTTTGGCTTTACTATAGGAGGGTGCGGTTATACTCAGCTGGAGGCTATGTTGGTTTGGGTGTCTACTTCCGAGATGGAATTTCGACTCGGAAAATAATCTTAAACATCGGGTGACAGATCCCCCGCTTCTCTAATCAGAAACAAACATAAGAGCAGCATTTACTAAATTAACGGTGCCGGGGAGGAAATCTGCCCGATGCCTACCGGAGAGGAGTGTAAAACCTAGCAAATAGTAGCGAGTGGGAAGCGAGGGAAACTCAAAGTTCAGGATGAGTTTCTTACACCTCTCAGATGTGGAGATCTAAGATTAGCTCCATTCCCCAGAGACATTCATTTATTCTATAGATAGGCCTTGATTTTGTGGAGGTCACTAGTGAAGTGTCGAGCTGGAGTCAAGTCTTGGGAGGAGGCTGTCTTCTTCGATGTCATTCGACGCCTCCCGCGAGATCAACAGATAGCTGGGCAGGGATTCCGATCGGTGAGCGTAAACCGAAATCCAGGCTAGGATATAGAGAAAACAAAAGGGTGAAAAATCACACTATTACGTATCCGAATCGAAGGATACTTCCTTCAATGTGGGTTCTGGGTAAGACAAGCCACCTCGGGGAAACGAACCAGTCATTCAGCCCAGAAACCTACAGATGCACTTTCGATCCCTCAGGCTCACCAATAAGCGTCAAGAAACTCTCATGTACTTCATCTGTCAAGTCACTCGCCTGCATACTCCGCCCTTTGGCTTGGAAAGCCCGTCGAGAGCACTCCCTCGTAATCGCACTGCCAGCCCACGCTACGAGAAGCAACGTCGTCGTCGGGGACATTCTCTTCTCCGACTCAAGCTCAGCCTGGACCTGCTCCCGTGTCTGCGCCTCCGTCAGATTCTCCTGCTCGCCAGAGTCCCATAACTCGTTGTGGTATGCTGCCCGCCAGGCAAGAAGGGTGCCTAAGGCCCCCGTAAGGGTGTCCCCTTGACCGCCGCTCCGCTTCAACCCCCCTTGGATATCAGAAATGACGCTGGTGACTCCGTTCGAGATCACATCATGCGGCCCTTTTTGGATAATCGTCACGCCACCGAGGGCGTTTGACAGCTTCTCGCAAGCTTCCGTTTCTCGACGGGTTTTGTCATCGCTGCTGCTGCTATTTACCTCTGAAGCAATCTGAGCCAGACTCGGGACATCGATGCCGAGAGCATTCGCAAGACGACTAAATTCGTTCACGTTGGGCGTCAGGATGCACTCCTTGTATCCCCTCACAAGGTCCGGATCTTCCGTTACTAGCAGCAGACCGTCTGCGTCTAGAATGAACGGGATTGAGCGCGAGCGCGCCTCTTTCATCACCTCCATGACCACCTTGAGTGTCACGCCGTCACGACCCAGCCCGGGCCCGATCACTAGGGTGTGAAGTCGGGAGAGCATGGCGATAATTGGACTGGCTAGTGCAGGGGCATCAATGGAGTTGGGATCTTTGACTGTGCTACTGCTCGGCAGTAGCGGGTGAACCATCAGGTTCGGAGAGTAGGATTTTATGACCTATGGTCTATGAGTTACTGTGTCGGGACACTCTAGAGATGAATGTTGATATCATGGAGCTTACTGTAGCTGCGGAGCTCTCACAAATGACATGGCTCTGCAATCCGTTAATAGGATAACTCAACTTTCGGGACCGAACGTCAGTGTCCTACCATATCGCAACCTAGGGCATGAAGTTAGTATAAGCGCCCACTAAAAATTAAGGTCAAGTCATCATGCCTAGTCTAGCTGACGCCATAGAGGAGAAGTATGGTGCCCCTGTGTAGCTTGCTTGGTCTTAGCTGGACATGCTACTAGAAGCTAGGTTGAGACGTACTCGAGAGAACCTCCTATAACAGCGACGCGTCCATGTTGTCCTAATTGATCCGAGGTTAGTAACTAGACACAGGAAACGGCGGGACGATCGCCACAGCTTGAGGGAGGAAGCGCCGTTCATACCCTTATGGAACTTCTCTAACATAGGTGGAACAATTTTCCGCACTTTTTTGAATAGGACCTTTGACGGCGCTGAGACATGGTGTGCTCGCTCCATGATAGAATATCTGACAATAAATGGTGGGATTGAGGAGCTTGGGTGATGGGACTAATGGATGAAACGAAAAGAGGGATAAACCACTAGGCGAATAATGTTTTGGGGAAGGAAGAGGGAGTGATGTGATCACAACAAGTGATGTCACCGCCTGGAAGGTGGGGCTGATGTCAGTCAGAAGTCCACGATAAGAGCTAAATTACTTCTATCACTCCGATGATTTTTACACAGCGGGGTTTAGATTGAAGGACTATATTCTTATATTATCTACAGTGGGTGGAATCTAAATCTACCTGGAAAATTCTTGGTGAAAGTGACGCCCAACCTAATCCACAAGTTGAATTGGCAAAAGCCGAGAAAAAGAAAGTTGAAAATAGGCAATTGTATCCCTCGTCTATCAACACCTTGACACTCGCTGATGCTGTAATATGGAAACCGGGGAAAGAAAAAAAGCGGAGGTAAGAATGAAGTAATAACAATGGAGGAATGAAGTGAGATAATCCAAACCCACTTCCCCTGTAATGCACCCTCGGGGTATTCCACGCTGATGCTCCGTTCCCAAACTGTAAAGTAGAAAAGGATAACAAATGAAAAAGTGCTGGAGAGAGAGGCAATATAGACATGCTCAAGAACAAAAGCCCATGCAGTGGAAATGATGTAAGTAAAGCAGTTGATGGCATAATAAGAACTTATCTCCTGGAGGCTAACTGAGAAAGCTTCCTGCGACGCTCCTCTTTCTGCTTCTTGGCCGCAAGTTCTGCGCGCCATTCGTCTTCGTCTTCACGCCTGGCTACAGCCAAAGCGGCGGCTTCCTCTTCCTCCATATCACCCAGGCCTGCCTCCATGTCTGAAGATTCAGAGTAATAATCGTCGTATTCATCCGCAAATTCGCCTTCGTCTTCTTCATCCGTTCCAAGGTACTCGTTCCTTTTTGACCGTTTATTCAATTTAGAGTGGCGGTCACCGGGTCCGTATCGGCTCGATAAGCCGGCTGTGCCACGGTATTCCGGTTGCGCTGGTGTCGGTGTTGGTCGTCCAGTGCCTTTATAGGACACTTCAGGCTCCCGTTTCCCGATGGTCTTTGCATTAGTGGGCTTGATATTCGAAGTTACAGTAGAGCTGGTGCCCGTATTCTTTGCCACCTTTGTATCTTTCTCCTTCACTTGTGCTTCCAACGCTCGCCTCTTCCGTTCAACCTTGCTCAGCTTTTCCTTGGGGGCAGATTGGTGTTTGAACATTCCCACTTGAGTCGGAGCACTCTGCTGCACAGCCTTGGCCCTCATCATGAGATCCTGATATGATCCTTTGACAGGGGCCTTCGACGGCGCTTGCGGTGTTTTCTGGGTACCCGAGACGGTGGCTGTGGAAGGTTTCGAAGCGGTAGATGTGGTGATTGTGCGGGGTTTAGCAGCTGCCATGGAAGGGGCAGGTCTTGTGGGTATTGATTTGGTAGAGGCCAGAGGCTCAGGCTTTTTAGGCCGCATCAACGGCTCCTCGGCCTTTCGTTTTGTTCCCAGCGGGGCGCTATCTTTACGCTCAGAAGGAATCGGACGGGCTGATAATGTAGGCCTGCGAACCTCTGATTTGGTATTTAAGGATGGTATGGGGGGGGCCAGGGAGGGAGAGGAGGTTGGGATAGGAGACGGTTTGCCCGTCTCAATGGACGAGAGAACAGAATCGAGAAACTAGACGGATCATCTTAGTAAACATTGCCAACAAACGCCTGGGGAGGGGCTTTCTTACACTCATCCTGGTACTCAGCTGAAGACAGCTTGTACAGGACTATCTCAGAGAGTGGGGGAACTGAATGCGCGCAGGTTCACCGTCGATGGTTGGTGTGACGAGGAAACTTCATGACTCCATCCGCTGGGCACCACTGGAAAAGCCAGTAGCTTTGATCTGGGAGATAAGCCTTATCTGCGCCCAGGAACAAGTGGAAATAGTCTATGGGCTAGCAGAGTAAAGGGGACACCGGGAGGATCACAGCAGCAGTAAGAAATCCCCAAGCACAACGCGCTACCTCGAGGTCGACAGTCGAGAGAGATAGCAAAGGTTGGGAGGCAACAGAGAGGGAGAAACTCGCCATCCTGTGTTCTGGAAACAGCCAGTCACGTGATCATATCGGGCAAAGTCCCTTCAAAAAGAGCCGGCCTGCGCCACAGCTCCTCGAGACTCGCTTAGTGCACCAGCCACAGGCCGGTACCAGCCGCAACGCACTTTTCCCGCTCAATTTGGCGACGGACTTTTTTCTCGCTTCCTTTCCCTTCCATCCACGACATCGCTAAATACCCAGTGAACTCGACGTCTCAGTCTCCGCCCAACTTGCGGTTAAATCGATTGATTCTCGTTTTCGAATACATCTTCAATAAACTCCGTATGTTCTTTCCACCGCATATTCAACATCGGATTTCAACTTTTGCGTCTTCCATATTCTGACTTTTCATCGATTTGCAGATTCAAAATGAAGCACCTTGCCGCTTACCTCCTCCTCGGCCTCGCCGGTAACGCCAGCCCCTCTGCCTCTGACATCAAGGAGGTCCTCTCTGCCGTTGGTATCGATGCCGATGATGAGCGCCTCGAGAAGCTCATTGCTGAGCTCAACGGCAAGGATATCAATGAGGTGCGTTCAATTTTTATAATCATTTAAGGCTTTGAAAAATATGCCGATGGAGCACTGACTGGGTTTCCTCTCTTTGCAGCTGATCGCCGAGGGTGCTACCAAGCTCGCCTCCGTTCCCTCCGGTGGTGCTGGTGGTGCTGCTGCCCCCGCTGCTGCTGCTGGCGGTGCTGCCGCCGCTGAGGCTCCCGCTGAGGAGAAGGAGGAGGAGAAGGAGGAGTCCGATGAGGACATGGGCTTCGGTCTCTTCGACTAAGCGCTTTCCTCTTATTCGAAAGCAGAAACCAAAAAGTGATGGTTCGTTGGGGCGCAGATATCTGGCTGTCATGTTCAGTATTGGGAGGAAAATTGCCAATTGGAATAGTCAAGCCGACATGTCTGAGGCTTTTCTAATGCTGTTACGAATAATGCATACGGGAGCTTGAGAAAGCTTTTAGCCAATACAGATTATCTGACCTCATCGATTATTTCCTCGTACTACTATAAAAGTCAGTAGGTCCCAGCTAAGCCATACCTACAAACTCTCCCTACTTTGATATAACGAATGTATGGAAACTCCCCAAATCTCGACCAATCAGCGTAATCTATTATGGGCCATTCCTAATTTGTCATCTAAATCACCCGAACGGGATGCTGATTAGGGCTCAAGGCAGACGCAACCCTATAAAAATATGGAGCCCAAAGCGGACTAGTGCATGTAGGGCTTGACCCTGGGCGGTCGCTTAGACGAGCCCTGCAGCCCACCTCAACTCAGCCAGAGTGACTGAGCGAGCCCGCCGAACGTTCATCAGCGACACGACCCCCGACAACCCATCGTCCCTTTCGCTTTTCGACTCCTATTCGAAAAGCGACCTCGAGAGGAACATCCGCCAAAATGTCTGACGTTGAATACGTGAGTGACCAGTTATTTGAGGCTTTGGATAATGTTTAATGGAGCGTGGACACTGACATCTTTTTCTTACGCAGAACGCCGAGGAGGCTGCTGGTACGTTGTTATTCAACACATTTTTACCTTGATTATTGCCCAAGAATACACCTATGAATGCGGTCTGGATATTTGCCGTCGATGGGGAAGAGGTTGCGATGGATGGGATTACAAGAAGATGAACAATGATGAAAATACGGACAGAAGGGGGAAGGATATTTGCGGGAGGAAAATGACAGATCGCTTTCGAGGATACCACACACATCACACGGGAAGATGGAAAGATGAAACAGGCGCGCTGACAGTATTATTCCGGAACAGAGATCAAGAAGAGAAGACAGTTCCGCAAGTTTTCTTACCGCGGAATTGATCTCGACCAGTACGTCTCACATCTCGATCTCCCTTTGAACACCTCCATCCAAATACAACCCGACTCCGAACGAGCGAATTCAGTATTCATTTTTATGATTCATTTGCAGAGTCCTCGCAGGAGTCGGGTGTCAGGGATTCGGCGCGGGGGGTAGTGTCCGTGATATCTAGGATTAGGATCTGACATGGGAAAACTTCAATAGGCTCCTCGACCTCTCCTCCGAACAGCTCCGTGATGTCGTTCACGCTCGTGCCCGCCGCAGGTTCAACCGTGGCCTGAAGCGCAAGCCCATGGGCCTTATCAAGAAGCTCCGCAAGGCCAAGCAGGAGGCTAAGCCCAACGAGAAGCCCGACCTCGTCAAGACTCACCTCCGTGACATGATCATCGTCCCCGAGATGATCGGCAGCGTCGTCGGTATCTACTCCGGCAAGGAGTTCAACCAGATCGAAGTCAAGCCCGAGATGGTTGGCCACTACCTGGGAGAATTCTCCATCTCTTAGTACGTTTCCTCCACTTATTTTTGTATAGAACAGCTCTAACCCCCATTACAGCAAGCCCGTCAAGCACGGTCGTCCCGGTATTGGTGCCACCCACTCTTCTCGTTTCATTCCCCTCAAGTAAAGAAGAAAAGCTTTTCTGGAGTGTTGCGTGGAGGATCAGGCGTACGGATGTGCTGGGAGAACAATAAAAATAAACAAATTTTATCTACCTGTATGTCAAGTGCGGGTCAGCTTTTTTTGCATCTCTCAATACAATGGTCTTGTCGGCATGAGAAACAAAAAAAACAAATGAACAATACACACACACAAAACGGAATCCCAGAACTCCGATGATGAAGAGCTGCTCGAGTCCTTTCCCCGGACTTGGAGACACAAAAAAGAGACTGGCCTTGTTCCTTAGTTAGGGAAGGAGAGTCTTAATGAACGATATCTTTTTTTCTATTTCAAACTTGGCCAGTCGAGTAGATTCACAAGCCCCATTCCATCATGTAGGACAACCATTTCAATCACCACAAAAAAGCAGGATAAGATAAGATGTTATACACCCTCAAGCACAACCCTCACAGCTTCCCCAACTCTCCCCCACTCCCTCTTAATCTCCTCCCCCATCCCCCTCGGATCCAACCCGCCCCCCAAAAACTCCCGATGCACCTCCCCAAACGCCCCCCTGACCATCCTCCTAAACCCCGGAACCGTACAACAAGCCCCCTCCCCTTCCCTGCCCACCAACCCACTCAGCACCGACCAGATAATCAACCCGTAGTTAGGCTCAAACTGGTCCAGGCCACTAATCTCTTCCCCGCTCACCCCCTCCCCCTGCGACAAATGAATCACAACCTTCGCTAACGTCCACGCATGCAGATGGCGCAGCGGATGGCCCTCGTAGCCATACACCACCGGGTCAACCCGCATATACCGGATCGCAGCGTGGAGGAAGGCGGACTTGAATCGGCCCGCGGCGAGTAACGCGGCGATTAGCTCGTCGCGGAGAGAAACGAGCGGCTGGCGGGTTACAGGCCAGGAGGCGGATTGGAGCTGTTGAATGGTGGATTCGAGTGTCAATGGGTCAGCGCTTTGCGTTCCTGTGCCTGGCCTTGTGGAATCTAGGAGTGCGTAAGCTGTTCGCTCTAACTTTTGTAAGCCTGGACTTGTTGAGAGTTCTAGCGTGGAGGCTTCGGTGTCGGTGTTGGTGTCTGATTGGCACTTGGGGCAGTGGCAGGTGAAAAAGTATCTCTCGCGTAGCTCGCTCTGGCGCCGGAGGACTGGGTTTGTGGTATCGACGTAGGAGATTGAGATCTGGTCGTTTCTGCGAATGGGGCGGATGGCTGTGATGAAGAGTTCGTGGCCGTCGAAGCCGACGACGGAATTATAGTCGCAGCTGTGGTTTATTAGGGCCGCGTAGGGATGCAGGTAAAGGCCGATTCGGTCGTATAGGGCGTTGGTAAGATTGAAGGAATTCACGTCAAGCTAAGAGAAAGATATCAGATCATTCAACTTTTTGTTGGTGTAGTTATTGAGGGGGGGGAAGCGAATACCTTCGTGCCAAAAGTTGATATCGTCTCCTCCTTCATCTCAGAACCTGAATAGGTTTTAACGGCCTTGGACGAGAGCGCGATGCGCTCCCATTGCGCCGGGTTCTGGTCTCTAATTTCCTGAATATGCGTCTCGAGTTGAAGAAATAGATCCAGCTCGTCACTGGGGTACTTCTTGCGGCTACTGCGTAGAACCATGCGCAGAACAGCTCGAGCGTTAATGGGAAGAATTCTCGGGGCGAGTTTCTGGAAAATGGGGCACTCGAGAGAATGAGCAGTTTTCCAATCTTTAGCTTGACAGGTCTAAAAACAAACATTATACTGTCGTCAGGCTTCTTTGCTATCATTTGGGAAGGAAGGGAATGGTATGGTTGAATCGATATCTCACTCACCCTGTCGCAGTACTTGACAACCTGGCATCCGGTACATGCTTTTAACGCTCCCTGGTTTCCGGTTTCCAGTTGTTTCTTGCCGAAGCATCCAGAGCATGTGTCATCAAGGCGCTGGGTATCTAAAACGGCCACGAAAGGGCTCTGGATACTCAGGACATTTTCTCCGGGTTGGACATCTGTCGAAGCAAAAAGACCTCTGCCTTGACCATTCGGTGCTGGACCCGGGCTGGTTTTCGTATGAATCGATGGTGGAGGAGTTTCCATTTTATTATTTTTGTCTTGTTTGTATTTGTGTGTGGTGTAGCTTAGATGTATAGCTTACACTATGGCCAGTCAAACATGGGATATCTGAGGTTTTGAATTAGCTTTCTGTGGTCATGTACATGAGACGAACTCACCTAGGATTGATCATTACTCTCACGTCCCTTTAATTTCATTAACCGAGGGTGTAAGAGAGTCAAGATGAGTTAATGGCGGGCACGCGCCGATGTGGAAAGTATTGATGGATGAAGACGAGGATGAAGATGTCGAATGCGACCCCTCGATGAAAAATTGATGTCTCCCACCCATTTCCCCTCCAGATCGATATCGCACGCAACCATCAGCCAGCCTTACACAATGGTAGAGAATAATTTAAAAAAAAAAAGTTGAGATTGGATATAAATCACTATACTACAAAATAAATACACACTCAAAAATCCATGCCACCAAAACTTCAAGTCAAAGTAAATCATAAAATATAGCCAGTTCAGTGTTCTTCTCTCGCTCAAAGCACAGATTCTGCCTACAAACATCTGAAACAGGAGAATCGATTGCAATATAAAGCATGAGAAAAAAAATAATATCACGAGAGCGCATGACCATATGCTTCATATCGCCTACTCAAAGGCGAAAGCTGGCGGCCCGAATATGCCAGGGCTAAGCAAAGAAGTCTATATTAACATAGAGCCTTATCCACTACGCCAAACAAGGCGGCTTCCCAATTGCCTGGATTGGGAAAAGATCAAAAAGAGTAAGGCATAAAAGAACAAGTGTAACACCGGATAATTATATTATCAAAATAATAAAAACTTTTGCCCTTTTTTTCGAACTTTCATTTACAGAAGCTTGCCACCGACAAAGTCAGACCAGCTCCGGACCTCGGCGGGGATACCGTCAGGACGGGGCAGCTTCTGGCTCATGGCCTGGGCGAACAGAAGGGCAGTCTGGAAGGAGATAGTATCAGCAAATAGAACCAATTAAAAGGTGCGGGGTTGAGTCATGTCTTACCTTGGTTTCCATGAAGAGAGGAACACCAAAGTCGACTGCATTTCGTCGCATAACATAGTCTTCATCGAGCAGGCTCTTGGCCCGGCTCTTAGCAAGGTTGAAGCACCCGCGGATATCGTACTTCTGGAACACCTCACGGAGGGCGCGCTTGTCCTCCTTGGGAAACTCAATCACCTGCACCGAGACCTGGTCCTTGGAAGCAGACTCGAGATAAGCCTTGACCTCGGGGCTGGCGGCGAAGAAATTGAAGCCCAGAGGGCTCAAGTAATCAACGATCTGAGCCAGGGAAGAGTTGGTGATATCTCCACCCAGCAGGATACCCTCACCAGGCTCGGGCACGCGGAAGTTCATGGTAGACTGAAGAGAAGCCCAGTAGGCCTCAACGACGTCCTTACCGAAGCAAGCAATCTCACCAGTACTGGACATCTCAACGCCGAGGAAGGGATCGGCACCAGCGAGACGAGTCCAGCTGAACTGGGGTACCTTGGTGGCAAGGTACTCACGCTTCTCCTTCATGAGGTCGACGGGCTCAGGGACATCACGTCCAACCAGGGCCTTGGTGGCAACGTCGATGAAGTTGGTTCCCAGAACCTTGCTGACGAAGGGGAAGGAGCGAGAAGCACGGAGGTTGCACTCAATGACCTTGAGCTCGGGATCAGCACCTTCCTGATCAGCCTTGATTATCTGCATGTTGAAGGGACCGGTGATGCTCCAGGCTTTGGCAACCTTCTCAGCGATCTCCTTGACGCGGCTCATGACTCCCTCATCCAGGGATGCGGGGGGCAGGACAAGAGTTGCGTCACCAGAGTGCACACCAGCAGGCTCAACGTGCTCACTGATGGCGTGCAGCAGGAGCTTACCATTGGAGGCAACAGCGTCAACATCAATCTCCTGGGCACCCTCGATAAATTTGGTGATGACAACAGGGTGGTCGGGGGAGACGGCGCTAGCGTTAAGGAGCTTCTCCTTGAGCTCATCCACGCTGTAGATGACGCTCATGGCAGCACCGGACAGGACGTAACTGGGGCGGACCAGGACGGGGTAGCCAACAGACTCAGCAAAGCGTTCAGCGTCGGAAACGGAGGTCAGTTCCTTCCAGGCGGGCTGGTCAACACCAATGCTGTCAAGGATCTGAGAGAACTTGTGACGGTCCTCAGCCTTGTCAATGTCCTGGGGGTTAGTTCCAAGCACGTGAGCACCACCAGTCTCCTGGAGGCGAAGGGCAATGTTCTGAGGCAGCTGGCCACCGACAGAAACAACAACGCCGCTGGCGCTCTCAAGCTCGTAGATATCCATCACACGCTCGTAGCTGAGTTCTTCAAAGTAGAGCTTATCAGCAGTATCGAAATCAGTGGAGTAGGTCTCGGGGTTGTAGTTGATCATGACAGTCTTCTTGCCCATGTTCCTCAGAGAGAGGGTAGCATTGACCGCACACCAATCGAACTCGACAGAGCTTCCAATACGGTACACACCGCTTCCCAGAATGATGGTACCATGGTCATCAAAGGTGACATCGTGGGAGGTAGCGTTGTAGGTAGTGTAGAGGTAGTTGGTGTCGGCAGGGAACTCAGCAGCTAGGGTATCAATCTTCTTGACCCAGGGTCTAATGCCGAAGCCCTTCCTGCGGGCACGGACATCATCCTCAGAAGAGCCAACAAGGAGAGAAATCTGCTTGTCAGAGAACCCAAGCTTCTTGGCCTTGAGCATCATCTCCTCCTTAATGCCAAAGAGGCTACCAATCTCCTTGAGCTCATTCTGGCAGTCAACAATGTTCTGCAGCTTGTACAAAAACCACTTGTCAATCTTAGTCAGCTCGTGGACCTTCTCCACGGAGTAGTTCTCGTGGAGCATGGCCTGGCCAACAGCTAACCAACGGCGGTCAGTGGGGTTCTTCAGAACTTCATCCAGGTTTTCGAACGTGTCGCCCTGGAATCCGACGAAGCGGGGATCAACCTGACGGATAGCCTTCTGGAAGGATTCCTCAAAGGTACGGCCAATGGCCATGACCTCACCAACGGACTTCATCGCACTACCGATGTCACGGTTGACATGCTGGAATTTGCTCAGATCCCAGCGGGGAATCTTGGTGACAATGTAGTCCAAGCTAGGCTCGAAGTTGGCGGTGGTAGTCTTGGTAACGGCATTGGGGAGTTCGGGGAGAGTGTGGCCGAGACCAATCTTGGCAGCAGTGTAGGCAAGAGGGTATCCGGTCGCCTTCGAGGCCAGAGCAGACGAACGAGAGAGACGAGCGTTGACCTCAATGACACGGTAGTCAAGGCCATCAGGCTGCAGAGCATACTGGACGTTACATTCACCGACAACACCAAGGTGGCGGACAATCTTGATAGCAGCAGTACGAAGCATGTGGTACTCCTCATCAGATAGGGTCTGACTGGGGGCAACGACGATACTGTCACCAGTGTGAATACCCAGGGGGTCGAAGTTCTCCATGTTGCAAACGGTGATGCAGTTATTAGCAGCGTCACGGACGACTTCGTATTCAACCTCCTTCCAGCCACGGAGAGACTTCTCAACCAAGATCTGAGGAGACAGGGTCAAGGAACGAGAGGACAAGTTCTTCAATTCCTCGGGGTTGGAAGCGAAACCAGATCCCAAACCGCCAAGGGCATACGCGGAACGGACGATGATGGGGTAGCCAACCTGCTCAGCCGCCGCCAGGGCCTCATCGACGGTGCTGACAGCAATGGATTCAGCGATGGGGATGTTAATTTCGTTCAAAGCCTTAGCGAAAAGGTCGCGGTCCTCGCTAGTTTCGAGGGTCTTGACACTGGTTCCAAGAACCTTGACACCGTAACGCTCAAAAGTTCCCATACGGTTCATCTGCACACCGAGGTTCAGGGCAGTCTGGCCACCGAAGGACAGGAAGATACCATCGGGTCGCTCTCGCTCAATGACATAGGTCACATATTCAGGGGTAACAGGGAGGTAGTAGACTTCGTCGGCGAGCTTGTGGTCGGTCTGAATCGTCGCAATGTTGGGGTTGATCAGGACTGATTGCACACCGGCTTCCTTGAGGGCTTTGAGGGCTTGGGAACCTGTTGTGTTGAAAAGAGCCTAACGTTAGCCACAGTAATTTTCAAATCACTTTCTGAAATAGCCAAGTTCTCGTTTAGGAAGCACCAGCTGCATTCAGTTTGATTGACTGCTGAAGGCAGCGCAAACGAGACCAGCGGATATTTGCTGTTCCATGAGACCTACCAGAGTAATCAAACTCTCCGGCCTGTCCAATACTCAATCCACCACTGCCAATGACAAGGACCTTCTTGACATCGACCAGGTTACCACCGGGCTTGACAACTCCGCTAGCCAGGTAGCTCTCGGCGGAGGGGGTGTTCGAGGTCTCGGAAGCCAAGCGACGGAGGACGCTGGAGAAGGAGCGCAGCTGCTGGGATCGCAACGGGGAGGCGACCTTCTGCTGTAATCGGAGAGTCGAGACCGTCGAACGGGCTGTCGTCTGAGAGGAAAATGAGCGCAAAGCAAGCGCCGATCGACGGGACTCCACCAGGCATCGCTGGCGGAGGAGGGCCTGCCCACAACGAGCAGCGAGAACCATTGCGCGCTGCGCTGCTCGATAATCTGAGGAGAAAAAAAAAGAGAGAGATACAGAAAACGAACCAATTGACCCCGGATAGGGATTGGCTGCCTGTTTTCTTTCCTGGGAGGGTTCGGGGAAGAAAGGTTGAGGGAGTGCACCACTAGGATCTGTGGGCTTTTTTTTTTCTCTGTCTCGTCGGCCTTGGTTAATCCCTACCGTCGTCCCGCCTTATGCCACACGCCCAGGATTGAGGGGAGGACTACAAGGAAGGAAAGCAGAAAGATTGGCCTGACGTCTGAGTCAAGAGGAGAAAGGATAATAGAGAGGAGAGGGAATTGAAGAAAATAAATATTAAGTAAAAGAGGATAGGCTTGGGAGGGCCGATGAGTCAAGATAATTGAAAATAATGGAGCCCTCTGGAGACGACCAGAGAGAAACCGGAATAGTGGCAGAGGGCCAATTTCGCAGCAGGAACTGAAGAACCCCCCGAAATGAGCGCAAAACCCTTCCAGAGACCCAAATCCTCCAGGCCGATCAGACTCCGGTCGGTGGAGAGCAAAAATGATGGGAACTGGGAAAAAAAAAACCTTGCCCTTGACCGCCTGGTCTTTGCACCAATCATCGGTCGTAAATGGGCGACGCCGGCCCGGTGAGTGGACCCTTTCTTTTTTTTTTTCTTTATCTTCGCTCGCTTTTTTAACCGGAGGGTGGGTGGCTGATACCTTTGCTTCTGGGGTGGATTTTTGTTGTAAAGTACATGCTCGGGAGGAATAAACTCCTGAGCTAGGTCACATATATCAAGGGTGGCCACTGGCCAACGACCCCGGAGTTTGGGAATTAATTCATTCTGATGATGGTTGACAGATAAGAGTTGACACGTGACCATTATCCAGTCATGCAGCTAGTGGATCACGTGACTCATACTTGCCTTTGGTCAACAGTGATGTAGTCACCAATCTCTCTTCCACACAATTCTTAAAATAGAGAGATGCACTCTAGACTTGGTCCCAGTGTATTAAATTTGAGATTTCTGTAAATAACATTGCAATTGACTCATTCAGCACTCGATTTCCTGCATGGACCTCGAGTAGACCGTGTACCCACTTGGTCGACTGACGATACAGAAGAGCATTTGTATAACGCTGAGTGTCGCCCCAGGCTATATATTAAGCTTTAGGGCTTTTTAATATAAATTGAGCACGCCACTAGTGGCAGCTCAGTCAGATTAAGATCTAATAATAATAATGGGTTGGCCTCACACCTCTCCATTAGTCACGAGCACTATCCAAGAATTGCCTTGCCAGTCTTTCAGCGAGTCGACTTCTTATTGAAAGAGATTTGCGTGTATTTAAGAAAATAACTTAAAAGAATAGATGTGGTATTTGTTACTAGATCCTGGCCTTTTTACTATGATTTGCACTCCGTACTTCTCTACCTAAAACTTCTGGGGGGTACTTTTATATATTGTACGGCCCATATCCACTTGGGAGGGCACAGCTCTTTTAATAAATCATGACAAAACAACAAGTCAGTGAACATCTTAGTGATAACAGATTCGAGTATGTTTATTGAAACAATAAGCATCAATACTACCAGGTAGCGTGTATTTAATCTACTCTAGAAATCAACAATTGGCTTCGAACATCATGGTGTTTTCCACTAAGGTGTTGCGACAACACTCTTAGATTCCAAACGACTAACAGCAACAGCATGACATGCAAGATGCCAGTGAAGGATTCTAAATGATATAGTTTTGCGAACATCGGGCCGAGATAAATGGCAAACAAAACCGCAAGACTCATGCCTGAGTGTACGATCGACGATCGGCCCGAGGTTGGATTTGGAGATGGAGATGAGACCATGAAAGATGCCAATTCCTTCTAACCACCATCATCTCAATTCGTATTGTCCTTCACAAGACAAAATTTATTAATGTGACAGGTGGCGATCCCGCCAGTGTCTACTTATTGCTTGTATTGGTCACTGCCTCGTTCTAGGATCCTTCGAGGTGCATTCTAACTTCTCCGGCTGGACTACATATGTACGCCGCGGAAAAATTTCCGGTTTATGAGTCGACGGCCGTTTTTCCCCCAAGGCTTTTCTATTTGATTCAGTTTTATTTGAATTTTTTTTTTCCTCTTGTTTCTTTCTGTGTGAGTAACAATAGTCTTGTCGCCTGATCTTCTGCCCAATTCGTGTGCATATATATATCCTGCGCAATTCGATTACCAGTTGTGGTTTATCCTCTTGCTATGTTCAACTTCCCTCTACCCATTTTCGGTAAAAGGACTCCTTGGGACAATGGGCAAGATCCCGCAAGAGCAGAGCATTGGGCTGAGTGCCAATGCCGTCGATGACGAATTCAATCGATTTTCAAAGCTAAGAAGGATCGTCATGGTTGCGGTCATGTCTTGGAGTAGTTTGCTCTCGCCCATGTCAAGCACATCTGTGCTCTCTGCCATCCCCAATGTTGCGGCGTCCTACAACACTTCCGGATCTGTGATAGGGCTGAGCAACGCCTTGTATATGGTCTTCATGGCATTGAGTCCCTGCTTTTGGGGGCCTTGGTGCCAAGGACTTGGGCGACGCTTGGTATGGTTCCCCATCCGTTTCATAGCACAGCTCTCAATGGTCCTCTTCGCTCTTTGGGAGTTGCGCTTAGTATGTCACTGCTAACAACATCCTCGTTGTAGTCCTGCCTCTCCTGTACTGTGATATTCCTGGGCTCTTCCATTGGTACTGCCCTCAGTCCCAACATCGCTTCCTTCATGATCTTTCGCATGATCACTGCTTTTTCCGCCACTGCAGTACTAGTGATTGGGCCGGCCGTGATCAGAGATCTATACCCCCCATTCGACCGTGCGACTGCTCTAGCATGGTTCTATACTGGTACCTTGATCGGACCAACAATCGGACCTCTGCTCGCCGGTGCCATTGTAACGTACACGTCATGGCGGGTCATTTTCTGGCTGCAAACTGGACTTGCCGCCAGTTCTCTAATTGGGGTTTATTTTCTACTTCCTGAAACCCTGAGCCCGACAGCACCAAGGCCGCTTGTTGGTCTTTCCCGCGTCAACAAAGCAAAAACTCTCCTCCTGATGACGAACCCCTGGCGCGTCATCAGACCCTTTAAGTTCCCTAGTTTATTAGTAACAGCAATAGCCAGCGGGTCCCTCGTGTGGAACCAGTATGGCCTTCTAACACCAATTCGATACGTGCTAAACCCCCGGTTCAATCTCGAGACTCCTCTCCAATCCGGGCTCCTGTACCTGGCGCCTGGCCTGGGGTACGTGGTGGGTACCTTCGGTGGCGGCCGATGGGCTGACTACACGGCCCGGAAATGGTTTGACAAACGAGGCAAGTGTTTTGTCGCCGAGGACCGTCTGCACTCGCCTCTCCCGTTTATGCTTCTTGTTCTTCCGGGGTCCTTGCTGATTTACGGCTGGTCCGTGGAGAAGGCATTCGGAGGTATTGCCGTCCCGGTCATCTTTATGTTCATCCAAGGTGTAGCACAGCTTTTCTGCTTCCCCAGCTTGAACACCTATTGTCTGGATGTGATGCCTGATAAAAGTGCGGAACTTATCGCGGGCAACTTCTTTGTCCGATACCTCTTTGGGGCGGTTGCTTCTGCGGCTGCGATCCCTGCCACAGAGGTTATTGGAGTGGGATATTTCAGTACCATCTCGGCGGGCCTTTTGGTATTAGGAGGTGTCGGGGTACTTGCAGCTGCTTGTTGGGGGGGATCATGGCGGCAAAAAATCGAATCCAAGGAGGCTCAAACAACGGGGTAGAAGGTTGAAGCCTCCGCTAGGGATAGGGAGGGGTGAAGACCAACAATTTAGCTTGCCTTTGTGGTAGTGAGTATCTTGCGCCTCTGTATCTTTACATATACTTTGATAGACAGAAATAGAAGTATGTTTCTCTTGCAGGAATTAAGTCAGCTTTTTTTTTTTGGCAATTCGCTCAGACGATAACCCTAATTCTTGTGTCAAACCTGTCCTGCATCTAGTCAATTCTGCAGAAATAACCCCGCGCCCAACTCGATCATGATAACTCTGGCTTTGTGCTGTCTCTGCTACCCTTCACTTGCGAAGACCTAGTATTTAGCTTCGAGGTGCTCGCAAGTGCGGGGTTTTGGCTCAACGGAGAGAGCTGGAGTGTCTAGAGAAGAGCTCTCTCTAAGTACATTGTTGAAGTGTGTTCTGGTGTTGCGCTTGGTGAGCCCATTATGTCGCCATCTGGTTCACGTGATATCAGAGGAACGAGTTCAGTTCGAGAGGTAAAAGGCGGGGACTGTCGGATCACACAAAAGTTACAGAGATATACAACTTGACAGGAAGCGATAGGATGATGGTGTTAGAAGATTTCGGTCAAGTGATAAACATAAAATTAGTATTAGTATTTGTTTGCGTTGATAATATCTACTGCATCAATCATTATAAAATCCGTTAGTCCGTTAGTCCCACTCTACCATTCAAGTGAGTCCACGGTCCTTTCGAGCGCCTTTCAGTTCGAGGTGCCCTCATGCGCGACCGAGTTGATTGAGCTTCATGGGCCCAAACATCTTTTGTATCTTTTTTCTCCCCTTGATCATCCTGTAAGGTCTCCTCCAGGTCCTGGTTGAGCAAATCATATACTTTCTGCAACACCAGATGTGCTGCTTCCACTCTTTCACCCCCTTCTGCGACCTTCTTCTCCACATACTCTTCTTCTCCTGATCCTGCTGCTTGAGACGCGAAGGCCCAGGCCTCAGCCAGAGTCACGATTTCATCTGTCTTGATTGGTTCTGCCTGGCTCGTAGCATGTCGGGAGCTAATAGCCGCTGCTGCATGCTTGAAGCGAGGCTGGCGGGCTAGGATAGGATACTCCGGAAGAAGGTGGCTCTCATCACTTAAGCGATTGAGAATGCGAAGGGTCATATTCTTCTCCTTCGCGAGCATACCAGACAAATAAAATTTCTGGAGCGCTAGTGACCGCTGAGTCTTGGAAAGAGGGTGGAGAATATCACTTGCAAATGACAGAGCTTCTAGGGGCTCGATAGACAGTGGTACCCCTGCCATGGTGTTGCTGATATCCGGCGAGCGCTCTGGGGGCTTCGAGGACGCCAGCAGGATCGGCTGACAGGCCCGAGATGCAGTATCCAGGAGGCGTTTGCGAGCATCCGCATACGCTGCATACTGTTCCATTATCCGGGCCTTCTGGTCTTCGAGGATTCGTGCGGATTCCTCGATCTCCTCCGGTGGCAGCTCCTGTACAGGTTCTTCGTCATTATTCGCACCACTCACGAGCTTCTCTTCTACCCATTGAACGAGTTCATCACGGGTTCGCTGGAGTGCAGTAGCCTTCACAGCCGATGGAATTTCACCCGATCGAGACACTCTTTTATAACCGTTTTTGACCTTTAATTCCTCGAGCAACTTCTTTTCTTTGTCGAGCTGAGACTTTGCACGTATCACCGCTCTTTCTAGGTTATGTAGTAGCTCCTCGATATCACCCCCGCTCCCAGAGCCATTCTGCCGTTCATCTCCAAATTCCTCTGGTAGTGGGACTTGCCGACCGCGTCCTTCCTGGTCTTCGAGATCCTCGGGCTTTGCCGTGTCGCGTTGTCTTAGTTCCTGGAGATAATGCTCGAAAACTTGAAGTTTCGCGTGTCGGCGCCGATCACGAATGAGCCTCAGGTAAGATTGTAGCTCCAGGGATGAGTCCTTGGGAGATAATTCACTTTCCGCCCCAGCATATGAAGGCCCGTTCGCCGCCGCTTTTTGTGATATGTTTTGGTATTGTCTTCTTGCAGCTACATTCGCTTGCAGTGCCTGTAGATAATCCTTCCTCAGTCCCGTAAACTCGGACGGAATCCGCTTTACGTCGACGACCGCATCGCTTGGTACACAAAGGGAAAGGTGGGATCTCGGTTGATCCTGGTCATTATCGGTGTAAATGATATTTGAGCGTAGGTAGGAGGTCAAGACTTGTCGGATACGAAGGGCTTCCTGGCGACTCTTGATGTAAGGAGCGAGCGATCTTGCGAAGGGAGGAATGTGGGAGGGTAGAGGGGTCGTGGGTTCATTCTGAGGGGCCATGAGGGGTAGGTAGGATGGGTATCGTGTACTAGTGAGCTCCAGAGAGGCTCGACCAGCGAGATACAAACCACACTAAACCTGAAACCTGGGGCTTGACACTTTAATATTCTCCTTTTTTTTGTTGGTTGGTTCTTGTTTGTTTTGCTGTAGATATGATATTACATAAGCAAGACATATCCACGTGACTCTATCTTTATTGTCTACGATGGTCTTGTTTTCAGTTTTATTTACTAACAGTGGCACAAATTGGTTGATCAGTGATTGCTGAGGATAAAGGGGAGGTTTCAAATGATTTCAAAGCTACAGAATGCCCTGTAGACGAGGCCTCAGCTGTTCCACGACCAAGTCCCAGAACTAGGTTATTTGTACGCAGAAATTTTGGCCGTCGAAGTTGTACACTTCAAGTTTCTTTGATGATGGCGTTTCTCTTAGGGGATAGCTTATTTCTCAAAGACAAAGCAACCCTCTTTCATGTCATCAGCATTAACTGTGGCTGTATGGCTGATGGACTGACACTGCGTAAAGAAATACAGAACCCCAGCTGTCAACTAAATGACCTCTGAGCATTAATTCGGCACTACTGATAAAATGACAAAGCGACTGCTTTACATTTCCCTCCGACCCAGCGAGTAGTAGATGGCTGGCCATGGTGAAAATGAGACTGCAATTGTGAAGACAGATTCCTAAGTTCCCAAAACTACTGTTCCCAGTGGACGTCAGGGGTCACGCACGTCACACAGCTGTGGCTGACGACAGAACAGGTCCCATTGCTGCTGGTTTCCAGCCAAAGGCTCACTTATGAATTCCTGGGATCTGCCTCCGACGTCCAAGGGAGATTTCCATCGGACCATAAGTGTCGACTGTATCATTGTTGGATGAGGGAGTGGTGTACTGGAGTTGGATGAAAAGCGAGTAACACTGCAAGAAGGTGATGTGGTGGTACAGCAGGTATGGTTGGCAAAATGAGACAGGCTCATATTTTAGCATACTGGTGCCGGCCGGCCCAGCCGGTTACTCCCAGGTATTAACGAAAACGAGATCATGAGCCATGATTGGCCTCCTGGAGCAGTGTCGAGATATGACCAATTATGGGGGAGAGTAGGTAGAATAAACAACTCCACATCTGACCTGCATGAGAATCCGATCGATAGTTCAATTTACTCCACCGGCTGCCGAGCAGCCATTGCTCACAGTTGTTTATGCAGATGCATAACCAGGAACCTACCTAATGGAGGACAACCAATTATATATTGCATCCTTCACGCGGATTCCATTTCCTCAGTTGGACTCAAGGGTTGAAGTTCTTTGCAAAGCTTAATCCGCGGAGAGATTCAACAGGATCGATAACCTTAAGCCATCCCATCCGTGAATGATTCCACTCAAGTGAGTCAGTCAACACTTAACAGATGACGCAGCATTGACAGGTCACTTTGCCTGCATGTCGTCCACATCTTGCAAGGGGATTGGCCCACGCCATCCTCGGTGGCTCCATGTCTGGCTGGTATGTTTTACGATCCCTCCAAGTTTCAATCAAGGGATGACCTTGTAAACTGTAAATTTGTCTACTAGTACGGGGTAGCTCCCACTGCTGTCCATCTCCCAGGGCTTTGGTCATAATTACGGGATTATTTCCTCACTTTTAAAAATGATGGCTTCAGAACTGAGCTCCGTTCCTCTCACAACTCCCAGATCTCGACCGCGTGCTGCAACAGAAATGTCGCCCATCTCCACGACTTCACCCTTTCCCCTTCGACGATTATCACAAGGATACGGCCATTCACTCGGCCATAGCCTAGATGCAGGAAGCCAGATTCCTGCTCTTCGTGACAACGCAAGCGCGAGATGTGTATCAGGTAAGTCGTACTTCTATTATATGCAAAGCTCTTATGAGCATGGAGGAGCATACAAACTGAGAACTCATGCAGGACCACTGCGACATCCAAAACCCCCTACACCGTCCGATATTCATTCACTCGTGGAGCAGGAACAGGAGGCATTTGTGAGATACCTAGATGTCTTCCCCAACAAGAATACTGTTTCGATATTGACGGATTTTCCACCCTAGATTAACCGTCTATCAAGGGAGCTTTCTCTCCTTCGCCAGCAAACTGCTTCAGTAGCCTCGACGACTTCATCTACCTCGACAACATTCAACGATGCATTAGATTCGATCCATGGCACAACATACATTAATGGACCAATCTATCCTACGGCATCGCGACGTCATCGTTCATCATCCAGTTTGAGTGCTTCGTATTTTCCGATCATTCAAGGATCGCGGACGAGCAGTATCCCTGGAATCACACCATCGCGAGAGCCCTATCCGCCCTCACCACGCCCCAGGGATCCCTCCCGAACTCGAAGTCAAAGTCGTGACACACAAGTGGATTCCTCGGCGCCGCCCTTGACTCGCAGTCCGCAGGTATACCACCACCGGAGCTCCCTTTTGCAACAGCGAAGACCCTCATATTCGAATGTCTCTCACCCGGATGAAGCGGCTCATCACAGGGGAGAACTAGAAAGTGTCAAGCGAGAGAATGAGGTGCTAAGGCAACGCATTCGAGAACTCGAAAATGAGCTCAGACATAAAAAGACTCAACCCCTTGAATTCAGCGACTCACCTTCCACGCTTCTGGATAGAGTGAGAGGGACGTCTGCTCCCGAAATCGAGCTGGGAAAATAGCTGTCCTATTCTATGAACTTTGGGGGTGCTTAGTTCTAATTTCTATTGTTTGCTTTCCTATTCTTTTATCTATTTTAGGCGTTCCATCAGCGCTCATCAATTTGCTTAAAGATTTTGGGACACAGATCTATATTGGCATTGCTAGAGCTAGACTTCATCCGCCCCACTCTTATTCTTTTTGGTTCTTTCACCGTCTCTACTATTTTTATCGAAATGCGACTGCCTTCTCGGAGCTTGCGAAAAATCCAGCCACAGTTAGGACTTACGTAGCTGTGTGGCTTTCACATGCAAACAGGGCAGTGGCGCCCCACTGTGGCTGTGTGAGCTCTGGCAAGTAACGTCATTCCGTTACTTTAATCTACATCAGATTGTGGCGTGGGATGTCCAGCTCTTCTCCCCCCACCTGTTGCTTAAATACCTCCCATCCACCTCGCCTGTACCGTATTCCTCCCCTTATTTCTTCTTCACATTTGTATTTCATCATCTACAGCTCTCAAAGCAAATTAAATTTCCCCCTTACTCTCTACCGCTACCCACAATGGCGACCACAGTTCATGTCGAAGGTATCTCCTCGGCCACCACCGAGAAGGAGGTGCATGATTTCTTCAGCTTCTGGTACGCCGCTTTCATATTTCAATGTCATAATAATTATCATAACTCAAATTCATGACAGTGGAAAGATCACCTCAATCTCTGTTACCCCATTGTCTGGTGAAGCCGATGCTCCCAAGTCCGCGACTGTGACATTTGAAAAGGATGCGTAAGTACCCCGCACTCCGAACTGCCCTTTCCAGCCCACCATACCCCGCCACCTCACCACTTGGATTCTAACCCAACTAATGTTCCCCCTTCAGTGCCGCCAAAACTGCCCTCCTCCTTGACCAAACACAATTAGGCCCCGCCGTGGTCCACGTCAAAGCCGCCCATACCATCGAGGAGATCGCCGGCTCCCAAAGCGCCACCGCCGCGGAAGCCAAAGACGAGAACAACCACGACCTCGAGCAGGAGGATAAACCCCGCTCGCGCATTGTCGCCGAGTACCTCGCTCATGGATACGCGCTGAGCGATAATGCGATCCAGAAGGCCATCACACTGGACCAGAAGCACGGCTTCTCGGCCCGCTTCACAACCGCTCTCAGCAACTTCGACAAGAAGACCCACGCCACCGACCGCGCCAAGGGCTTCGACGAGAGCTACAAGATCAGTGACAAGGCCGCCAGCGGCTGGCGCGGCTTGAACTCTTACTTCGAGAAGGCCCTGGGCACGCCTTCCGGCCAAAAGCTGCTTGATTTCTATGCCAAGACCGATAAGCAGGTGCGCGACATCCATACAGAGGCCCGCCGGCTTGCCGATCTGAAGGGTGGTAAACCGACTGAGCCTACAACTACTGAGGCGGCTTCTGCACCTGTGACAGAGTCTGCGGCAGCGCCGGCTGAAACAAAGGTATAAACTACGTCTAGGAATTGACTTGTCAAAATGACGGGAGTAATGATATGATAATGTACCCCATGATTTATCCAACCTTTTTATGGCTTGATTAGGGATTATTTGTTTATTCTAGTAATATCTGATGCCCTTTGTTCATGTATTACTGAGCCCCTTTACTTACCCCTTCCATTCATTTACCACGCTGTCTGGAACGAGCAATTTAGTTTAAATTGGACTTCTTTTAATTTACATTCAATATTTCCAAAAAGCCCATCCCTCACCCACCCACCCATCCATCTCATCGACAATCATCTCATAAAAGAAACAAAACCTTCAATTCCCAGGCCCCTTTCTAAACTTCGCCGCCTCAATATCCTCTAAAATATGCTTAGGATTACTCTCCAGATTCGCCGTCTGGTCTTCCCTGCCAGACGAATCCCTAGTAGACGCCGAATGCTCTGGCGCAGCACGTTTATACCAACTAGTCTCGATCTTGCCCCGGCAGAAAGGATCTCCGCCCTGCGCAGCATTCAATCTTTCCGGGGCGGGCGATTCGCGACCGTAGTCTTCGGATGCCATTTTTTTTTGTCCCTTGCTTTTGATTTACTTGTAAAATATGTTTATCCTTCCGGAATAGAGGATAGAAATTAGGTAGTAGGTATAGATAAGTAAGGATTGATTGGCTTTCTAGAGGGATTAGTTAGCATATCGTACCTAGGAAAGACAGGTAGGAATGGACTTCCGTACCGTAGAAGCACAAGTTATCTTGTCCTTGTTATCGAAGGAAACGTCGAAGTTAACTTCGGGTCCTGGGTATGGGGTTGAAGGCGAGTTTTATGTACCTTTGTCGTAAAGTTCAAGGGAGCATCATGATGACGTTGAAGGCGAAATGGTCTAGATGGGGGTCGATCTAATGTAATGGTGCACAGCATTGTTGGCTGGCAGTTTCATAAATAATTAATATGAAGCGGCTTTACTCATGATTGAATATTGATATCTAAGTCTTGATAAAAACCTATCCAGGCATATGATCTAAATTTGTATCTGCTTTTGGGTTTCTCGATGATCAGATGTCGGTATAGTTGATAGTTCGCTTAATGTTTGTTTAGTTTGCAGGTGTATAATCACATGATTATATCTAAGATTTCAATGGATTTGTTATGCTCTATATATCTTTTGTTTATTTGTTCGTTTGGTTTCCCTCCAACAAGGAGCAGGGAAAGAGAGGATAAATTGGTCGAGTAAGAAAAGAAGTGAGAGAAAAAAAAAGTCAATTGGTGATCAAATCGGGGGGAATCGGGTTCTTGAATTCTGTGCAGTACAATTGGGTCAATGATGACTTAGGAAATAGAGCTAAAAGGCAAAAAGGGTTGGGGACTTTTGACAGAAGGGGTTGTGAATGCAGGAAGGGGTTTCAAATCAATCATGAGAAAAACCAGTCTCGGTGGAGAGACCGAGAGAAAAAGAATATTATTCTAAATGGCAACAGTAGAAAACAAGCATGATCGATCGATCACCTGACGATGTATCCGGCTAGGCGCAGGAAATGAAAGGAGACATCAACCAAGAATGTGTCCAAAAGTTGAAATCAGGACAAGAAAGAAAAAAACAGATGTTCATAGTGCAATGGCATGTTTTATATCATGAACTCGGACATTCAGCAGAAGCCGACTGGTTCATCTCGTCGACTTCCCGGTTTCTTTTGCTTCTTTTTTTCGTTTCAACGCCATCTGGATCTATTGACCGCCGTTCGCTTGGCCAGCTGCTTTCGCGGCCTCTTCGTTGGCGGCAGCCAAGGCCTTCGCATCAGCTTCATGGAACACAGCCTGGATTATTTGCTTTTCCTCCGCGTTCAGAATCGTCGTCAGGTTCTCATACAGCTGCGGCTGTTCTTGTTGAAGGTCTAGAGTGCCAGTTAGTTAATATTCTCTTAGACATACACTTAAGAAAGAAGGGCGGTACATACTCAAGAACACCTGCTTAAATAGGCCGTATGGCTCAACCTTATCCAGGGGAGTCTCCAGTAAGCTTTCTTCATCGAGCTCATCATCGTCATCGTCACCGGCAAAGGATCCGAACTTCTGGGCCTGGGTAGATACCATTAGTATAAGAGTCTCTTCAAATATTTTTAGCTTGTACAACTCACCTCCTTGTTTAGGAAATCCAGGTAGGCAGCGCCTTCATCGGCAACATCGCCTTCAATTGCTGCCTCAGCCTCATCCTGTTCAGTCCATTCGACCTCGCCATCCCAATCATTGCCTTCATCACCCTCATCATCATCATCCTCATATGTGAAGTCGGACTCCTTGGTGGCATCTTCCCGGTCTATGAATTGTTAGTCTTGAAGGTTAAAGGGAAAGGGAAAGTAACGGAAGCATACTCTTAACAGCAGCGGGTAGTGTTTGGAAAAGTCTAGTGACTCCCTGGAGTAGTCTGGGCCAGCCCTGTTGAACACTGACAGGAACATCACCAACCTTCAGTGTCAGGAGTGAGCTGATTGCCACAATCGACAATGTCTTATCATGTACTCTCCGGAAGTTATCGATGTTGGAGAACCAGGCACTGAAGAACTTATTCGTCCAGCCCTTAGCCTCCAGAACCTGGAGACTGAGAACAGGGTTGTAGTAGATGGCATTGATCACCATCTCCATCAAGTGGATACGGTAGGACTTCGTCCTTGCCTCCCCAGCGTCAATAACGCTCATTGCGAGCTCAATGAACACTGGGATGTACTGGTCGACGTAGCCGCGCAAGTTCAGCATAACAGTCTCTGCAAGCTTGCAACCGCATATACGGTCAACACCCCCAACCTTCTCATCACGGAAAATATCCTCAACCATACCAACAACTGCAGCAAGATAAGCGGGGTTCTGAACCATCATCTGGGAACCATACGCCACGTAGTTGTCAAGTGCAGGAAGCATGTCTTCCAAGTAGAGCTCAGCACCTGCCTTGAAGGTCTTGTGGATGAGCTCAAACGCTTGCCACATGGTAGGGGAAATAGACTTGGAGGCGAATGTGCAGCTGTCGATGATCTCAAAGACCTCGTTGTAGAGATCGTACAGCTTGTTCTCGAGGGTGATACTGATGACAGGCATAAGGATAGTTTCGAGGTGTAAGAGTACGTCAGGCGTGCTCTCTAAGGTGAGAATTAATGTGCCGATCGTTTGCAAAACACCAAGAGCAGTGATGCTCTTGTCGTCCAGGAAATCACCGTACGAATCCTCATCACCCTTCGCTGCGTTGCGCTCCAGGAGTTCGCCAACGATACGCATATAAGTATCACGAAGCTGCTCGCTCAGGGCGACGGCGAATGGTGTCAGCTCCGCCGAGAACACCTCAACGAAATCCTCCATCACATTAGCCAGGGCATCCACATCAACCTCGTTGGCGAGCTTAAGAAGCTGTTGCATGATCTGGGGAATGTTCTGTTGCATGGAAGTTCGGATAATCTCGTGACGGATGAGCGGCTGTAGAGCGAGCGCAGCCTCAACACGAACGGGGAGTTCAGAATCCGTCATGGACTCCAGTATGTTCCTGTAAATAATCATGAGATTGTTGGGATCCTTAAAGTCGAGTTGCTCGAATTTCTCGAGAGTATCGCAAGCACGGGCGCGGAGGAAACCGTGAGGGCTGCGGAACTCTGGGAAAACGTGTCGGACAAAGAAATATTCCACCTGGTCGGCAATAGGACTCTTCTTTCCAAGAATAACGGAGGAGAGAGAGCCAATCATGCGCAGAGCACCTTCCTTCTCCCTGGGCTGCTTCTGGTCATCCGGAGCAGACTCATACTTGCTAACAACACCGTTGACGAACGTCAAGATCGAGAAGGTCTGCTTCTTTCGGTTCTTGGTGAGGGATACGAGGAAGTTTGTGGCCGCGAGATCCGGCGCTGAGACCTCTTCATAGTAGTTCAGCTTGCGGTGGAGATACTCAGACGGGTCGGTCTCGAATAGTTCGATGTCGTCATCGGTTTGGCAAAGGATGGGGAAAATGAAGTGAGCAACCAGGTTATCCATGTGAGGCTTAAGGTGGTCCCACATCGCCTTCGGCTTGACACATTCCTCGAAGAAAATCAAGGTGTAGGCGAGAGCGGGGTTGCTGAGCCATTGACCTTTAGACACCCACTTGTCGATCTCCTGCAGATAACCCTTGAGAATTTCGGGGGCGAAAGTCGAGATGAAAGCCTTAGCGTACTGCGTATAGTCGTGCGAAGGGCTGGAGTTTATTATAGTTGTGGGGTTTCCGTATCTAAAACTTTGATCAGACAAATACCGCACGCAGCTCCCGGGGTCTACATACCGGATAAACAGACGGTTCAAGTTGGCGTACGCCCATTTCTTGCACTTCCACCAGTGATTGAGCTCCCTCTCTTCCTTGGACTCCATCATCGAGTTCGCAGGAGGTTCTTTGGCAACGATTCGCAGGAACAATGTGCACCAGTCGACTGTCGCTTGGTGCGACTGTAGGTGGGGTGAGAGCTCGAACTAATTTCCGACTGTTAGCTACCGACCATGCTCCATCCTCTCTCATACACGCAGAGTATCTCGGCTAATCAACGCACATATATAGCATGTTTATAGGATTTGACGACGATCCGGAGCATTTCCGCAGCTTCCAGGCTCTCCTCATCGACAAGCTTCGACCCGATACTGAGCAGCTGGGGGAATGAGTGCTCAATAATCTTATCAAACTCATCCCGCTTCTCCCCGGCCTTAAATCGATACACACGGCAAATGGCGAGCAGACATTGCAAGCCGGCGTAGACCGAATTCGCGTCATGCGTGCCTAGAAGCTGAAGGGTAATATCCAAGAACCCAGGCCACTGCTCGGGGAAATCATGCTGCAGGATCTTTTGAAGAAGGGGAACAAGCTGAGCGCGAACATTGGGAGGGGTCGACGCCAAAGCAGGAATCAACCTCTCTCGGAAACCGGGCTTTTCGACCTCAGGAATCGGTGTGCGCAAGGGACTTTCTTCGTGAGGAGACCAGCCCCGATTGATTCGGTTTTTCAGGTAGACACCAGCTATGAAAGAGCGGTTGCTGTTAGATTACAAGAATCCTGCATCCAAGCAAGTGTGGGAGAGGCTGTGTGGGTGTGGCGGTGGAGGGAAATGTATTTTTTCTTAATCGTGGAATTTTTTTTTTAGGGGAGATCCGGACGAGAACCTTACCCGACAGCTGAACAGCATTATCCTGTTCCCCCTGCAAAATATCCAACAGAGCATTTATAAAACCTGGTTGCGTCTCAGCCTAGAAAAGGCCAGAAGAATAACGTCAGAACGATGCCACGGTTAAATCCATCCCGTATTGCCCGGCACGTACATATTTGAGGTCCAATTCCGCTTGTCGTCGTACATCGGCATTTGTGTCGAGAGTAGACTGGATGCGGTTTCGAAGAGCTGCAACATCCATCTCGCACCAGTCACAACCCCCAAGTATAAAGAAAAATTAAGTGTTTAACAGGAAGAGTGCCCCTTCACGCAGCGCTGGGCCAGACAAAAAGAAAGGGTAGGGGATGAGGGGGGTGGAGGGAGGAAGTTAGCGCGGGGAGGGAGGGGATTCGATAGTGGACGGACAGTAGTGAGGTAAGTATGTGTGCAGATTCACATTTTCCCATTCCACATAATAATCTTTGGGTTTGTTGGGTTTGCTTGGATTTTTCTCTTTCTCTCGTGGTTTTTCAGGCGCTGTCCGCCCCGCGCCTAGGGCAGCCAATCACACCGCCTACCGCGCGGTAAGAGATTTTTTTTTCTCTTGTTTTTCTGCTTCTTCTTCTCCCTAAATTGGGTTCTTGAAGGAGGCGAAAAGGGAAGAAAATTCTCATCGGTTCTTTTTCTACAAATTTCGCAGTGCAGAGCCCATTAATTAAACAACCTGCGACCATTTTACTATCTAATCAAGGAGTTTGGGATATGTATGTCAGCCTTATTGAAGGACATAGGTAATCGGGCCTCAGGAATTCTTCTGGCAGAAAAAAAAAATAAGGAATTTACCCACGTGGTACTCCTCAACTGTCAATACAACAATAGCTACGGAGTACATCCAGTATGTTGGTCTCCGGTTATTTCAGTCTCGAGGAGACATTTACTGTCTAGATCATATTGAATGCATTCTCGTGGAGCTGTTTGCTGCGTCCGGTACTAGACCGTTTTTCGCTAAATGCCACGAGTGATGAGCCCTATCATGCGGGGAAAGTTGTCTCAGGTTCAAACTCGGCTCCTTACCTACACTATTGTTTAGAAGAATCGTCTATTCAAAATCAAGTGGCAGATGGGGCATGATGGTATAAAGGAAGCTACTGCAGCATACTCGGGGTAACTGATGGAGACAGACTTTACCTTGAGGCCATAACAGGTGCGTGCAATGATACCTCAGACGCAAGAACATTTGGAGAAAATCGGTATAGTCAATAAGCACCATAACAAAAATCATGTATCCTCGTTTCAAAAAAACCCAACCCTTCTACATATACAAAGAAGCCGCGAAAATCACATCTCGCTTAATCTTCTCTTGGGCCTCTTGCATCTTGGCATAGAGAGCTGGGTCTCCCACCAACTTGGCCGCATTCTTCACCTCGCGACACGTCTCGTCTAGCCGGGTAATTGTCCTCACAATCGTGCCTTCCATGACATCTGTGAGGTCGGTGATCCGGTTGAAGGACATGCCCTTTGCCCATTCGTATACAACCTCTGCCAGTCCAAATCTTGGCTCACTAGCAAAGTTATTGCTGTCTTCGCTAGAGAGAATAACTTGATGTTGAATCTGGAAGTCGTTGACTTTCTCTGCAATTTTAACAATGGCCTCTTTGCCTTTTTCTAGTCGCGGGGTGAGGGTGGGAACATTCTCCGTCTTCTCCTGGAAAACGAACGCTGATAAGAGCGCAACGATCTCCTCAGGCTCATATTCCGCGAGGACGTTCTCCAGAACAAGCTCCGTCAGCACCAGCTCGTCAGCAGAGTGAATCTATTAATCATTTCATTAGCCTCAGTACTCTAATGATTTTCTCCTTAACACCTTCGTAACACGTACCTCGCAAGCTACTTTGCCCTTTAATTGCACACGAGACTGTTCATCCACGAAGCCTAAATCTTTCAATACCTGGATACGTTGCTCGTAATCCGGTAGGAGCTGAAGATTTTGGTCTGACATAAGCTGCCTCAATTGCGAAATGTTTTCTTTAATCTGCCACTCATCGTGTTGCATCTCGAACTATTGGCAGGTAAGCATAATGCCTTACTAGGCCTCAAGCTTAAGGGCGTACACACGTACATGTTTCGAAAATTCCGGGCACTGGAGGCACTGGCAAAACTGGGCGATATCGGCTTGGGCGCGCCGTCTGTCTAGAACATCTCGCACCTGCAGTTCCTTGATTCGAGCCCAGTCCATTTCATCCCAAACCGGAGTTGTCCACAAAGAGCACAACTTGACCAATTCCTTGTCTGCAAACTTGATTGCTTCTGTATGCAAGTTTAGCCGATGGGAGTTTCAAAGCAAATCTCTCGGAACTCACCTTTCTTAATATTGAGATACCATGCTGGGCCACCTAGTTTAACAACAGTATTGGTGACGCACTCTATATCCCCAATCGGTATCTTGAATACCTTTAGGGCCATATCAGCGGCACGAGTTGGAAGAGGGTTCAAGAACCGACGGAATTCGGGTAAGAATGGAAGAATGTCGCTTGGGTGGCGTTTGTGGCCTAACTTTCCGATTTCAAGGATTTGTATGACTGGACTAGAGCCTCCTCCAACTTCTCGGATTATGACACCTGCTGTTCGGAAGCCTTCCTAAAGGGGAATAAGCAAACTAAACATAGACATGACAAAGACATGTATAGACATACCTTGCGGTATACAACTAGCCGCTTTGGCATAAAGAGACGCTTCCCGACGGGCGAAGAGAGCAATCCCAAATGTAGTTCGGTGGTTAATTTATCATACTCAATCGCTGCATCATGGCATGCTGCAAGATCGATGTCGCATATATCACAGGGCTCTCGTTTAATCTTTGCTAAGCTCGCCTCTGACAGCTGCACCTGTTTTTCATGCTCCGGGAGTAGTGCCTGCGTTGCATTCTCACTGAAGCTTCGTTTAATCATTTCCTCGATCTTCAAGGCTTCAACACGCAGGAGATTCAATATCATGTTGTATGTAAGCCTAAATTGAGATCGTAGTTTCGTTGGATCACCAAGGATCATCTTCCTTAGAGCACCCGCAGGAGGAGCTTCGTCTTTGCCACTGTTGACAATAATCACATACCCAACGGTATCCAAACCTCGGCGACCAGCACGCCCAGCCATTTGAGTATATTCACCGGGGAGCAAGTCCCTAAAACCTTTGCCGTCATGCTTACGGAAGCCTGAAAAGACCACCGTACGGGTAGGCAGATTGAGACCCATGGCAAATGTTTCTGTAGCAAAAAGGACCTTCACCAAGGACTTAGCAAAGAGGATCTCCACGATTTCTTTCATAATCGGTAAGAGACCACCGTGGTGCACCGCAATACCTCTGCCTAATAGATCGCGAAGCCGAAGGATTTGTGGCAGTGTTCTGTCTTCCAGTTTCAGTCGAGTGAGAGACTTTTCGATTATCATATGAATCACACTCTTTTCAGAAGCGGCACAAAAGTCTTGGTTTGACAAAGAATCTGCGTTTTGTTCGCATCTCTTCTTAGAGAACACAAAGATACAGGCTGGGAGTAAGTTTTCCTTTCGAAGATTTTGGACAACTTGTACCCATACTGTTTTATCCTGTTGAGCCGAGGTCCGTCCGCCGCCTCTCCCTGTCCGGGCAATGTTTCCTGTACCTCTGTTCGATGGCTGCCCTCTTCCCCGTTGTGGCCCTCCACGTTGAGAGTTTCCTCGGGGAGCACCTCTACCAGGGGCCTGGCCTCGTCCTCCTCTTCCTTGGGGACCCCCTCTATTCGCCTGGGATTGGGCCTGAGCTTCGGCAGCCTTTTGGGCCTTGATCTTGTCCCGGCCAGAAATGATCTCATCTGCTTCTTTCCAGCCCTGCTCGAGAAATCGTTTGTTGGAGTCAACGATTTTGAACTTTCCTTTCCCAGCCCAGAGATAGTGCTCGAGAGGAACAGGCCGTTTGGCAGTCGAGATAACATAGATATTCTTCTTTTTTGTACGGCCAACCCAGGAAGCAAATTCATAAGTGTTGGGAACAGTAGCTGACAGGAGGATTAAAGTGACATGTTCCGGAAGCATGATGATCACTTCCTCCCAAACAACACCTCTTTCAAGGTCATTAACGTAGTGGACCTCATCGAAGATAACGAATTCCACATCGCGGATCAAATCGGCTCCCCGATAAAGCATACTGCGTAAAATTTCAGTAGTCATGATCAGGCAACTTGCCTCCGGGTTAATTTGGACATCACCCGTCAGAATTCCAACATCATCAAAAGTAGTTTTGAAGTCGCGGAACTTCTGATTGCTGAGAGCCTTGATCGGAGAGGTGTAGATTGCTTTTGTCATATGTTTCGCAGCCAGCGCAATGGCATATTCAGCGACGACCGTTTTACCTGCAGATGTATGTGCCGCGACAAACACTGAGTCGCCATTTTCCAGATGATAGACGGCTTCCTTTTGGAAGGTGTCCAGCTCGAAGGGCCATTCCCGGGCCATATCCGGGACAAGTTCATGAAAGTTCGAAATCTCTTTATTAACATCGACAACATGGGCCCATTCCTTACCACCCTTTCTCTGCAGATGCGCCAGAAGCGGGGCTCGGGGTTCCAGTGAGGGGAACTCAACAGGCAATAGAGAATCAATGTCTTCCTCTTCCTCGTCCTCACTGCTTAGTTCCACTTCATCTTCGATTTTTACACCTCCTTCAATATCAGAAGAGGCCTCATCATGTTCAGCCTGGGGGCTGCTTTCTTCCTCTTGGAGAGCCTGCTCAACTTCCTCGTTCTCTTCAGCGGTCTCCTTAGACTTTGGTTCTTCGAACTTCAGCCCTCGCGAGAACCCTGGGGCAATTTCCAGAAGACCACCATTGGTGCCGAAGTTGATAATCCGGTCCAGCCCGGCTTGTTTTCCTCCAAAACGGGAGGTTTCCGCCGTCTGTGCTTCATTTTCTATTGCAGCGATTGCTTCCACCCCTTCCAACCCGCCTGGGGCAAAGGGGAAAAAGCCGGCCGCGCCCCTCACGAAATCTGCGCGGCCAGCAGGTCGACGGAGCAGAGAAGTTGAATTCTTAGCATTTTCACTGCTAGCAGGGACGGTCACTTCATGGTAACCCGTGACCCGTCCTTCCAGACCTTCACGGTCGAAACGAACAATAGTCCGTGTTTGGGTCCCAGCGATCTCAAACAGGTCGGTATAGTCTGTCGATACATCCCATCTCCTGAAAAACTCGTCAGAAACACATATCATTCAACAAATACATAATTTAAAATCAATGCATGGCATTGAAGGGAAAGAGGGGAAAGATGTCAAGCGTGGGTGCAAGCTCGCCACCATGCGATCCAACCCACCTCTGTAGACGATTCAACCATTCCGGACTAAACCGCGGCGAAGGACTCAAGAAATCGTCTTCCAGTTCCTGCTTAATCTCGTCTGCATTTCGTCGGGTTCTCCGTCGAGAGCCGCTACTCTGATAAACACCGCTCTCCTCCTCAACAATGCGCGTATCAAAGGCTGGGCCGCTAAGCTTCTGCGAGTTCAGATTGAGCTCAGCCAGAGTCGCAGCGAGACTCTCCGCCATTCTTAGACCAGGAAATAAGCTCTCTTCAAGCTGTGAGGTAGTCGATGGGAGCTTCCCGAACACTTTTACGTCCCTCGATTAGGTTCTGCTCTGGGGATTAAGTCGGGCCGAAGTTCAAGGGAATTAGCTTGAAGCTTATGTGGCAAAATGGGCGGACAGCCCAGTATAACTTGAGGTCGAAGCCTTCGATTGAATGGCTGTCTTGCCCGGAAAAGGCCTTCAATGGCTTGGTTGTTGAAAGAAGAAGCAGGCCTGAATGTCCTTGGGTTGTTGGCGGGAGCTCCGTTTAGCGGGGGGAAATCATCACACACGCTGAGACTTTCCGCTGTGGGGGCTTTGCTGAAAATGGAAACCATCCGCCTTGCCTGAAAGCGCACCATCGAGAGTGACCCCCAACTACTAGCACTACCTTGCAACATAGTGGGTGAATACCAATCTCTATAGCCTACAATTATGAACGGATATTCTGAATGGAGATTCTGGGATTTACAGTTACGCGCAAGAATTTAACTCGACAAGACGAAGGATTAAGCTTAACCTTCATTAGACACTAGACCAGTAACTTTTATTTAACACAGAGACTAGGTGCACAGTGGTTGTTTTTCTGCAGCTCAAAAAACAGCAATCATATGTAATCACCAG
Source organism: Aspergillus panamensis (assembly GCA_027569225.1). Lineage (NCBI taxonomy): Eukaryota > Fungi > Ascomycota > Eurotiomycetes > Eurotiales > Aspergillaceae > Aspergillus > Aspergillus panamensis. The sequence continues at coordinate 34,794 of JAPDER010000042.1, read as the reverse complement.
GACGCCGGTGATAAAATGCAATGGGACGAATGAAACCAGCAGTAGCAGAAGATATGTACACCAAACGCTTCCAGTTCAGATTGATAAGGGGCATTATAGCAAACGACGCGCGACATGAAACAAGCTTAGAGAAAATAAAGATGTTAGGGAATGAAAATTGGTAAATTATATCAAGAGAGGAAAACGGAACAAGAGGAGAAAGAAAGAAACTTCTCAAGCACCACAAAATACCGCACCAAAAAACCGGAAAGGGCTCTCCACGTATCAAATGATGAAACCAGAGATAGAAAGATAGATTAGGAGCAAAAGTTTGTCGTGATATCATTAATCTGTACCCACAGCATGAAATTGTTGTTCGCTACCCAGCATTGGGTTTAAATGGTAGACAGAGTATGATTTTTTATCTGCAGGTAATAACAGGGAACATTTTTCGATCCCTGATGTTGAGTTGGAATTCGAAGATGCCACACACGGTTGCAACATATCTGGAAACCAAAATGTCAGTCTAGTTGCCACCAGTCTAATGCATGATACTCACAGGGTTCTTCCATCAGTGGCCCAGCCAAGTCCAGCCGTACTACTCGGATCCTGGTCGCGATGCCCAACCCCAAGCCCACGGTCCGGCAGCTCATTGAGCACACTTCGAATCCACCGCGGGGAACGACTTTGCTCAAAGCCCAATGGCTGTTGTCGATACCGCTGTTCGCGTTGGTTGTTTCGGTTGTGCGCTTCGTTTATGATTTGACGCTGTCGGCGAAGGCGCTCTGCAGCCACATTGGTCCTTATCTCGGAATTCGAGAGGCGTGGCGGATCATGTCGCGTATCAAGTGCGGTTTCTTGCCTTTCAGCTCGACGGTTGGCAGAGCGAGATCGTTGGTGATTTCTCGATCGCGAGAGCAAATCTGACGTGGTATTAGAATAGTCAAAATTCGCCGAAGGGCGACTGATGGTCCCACGAGAACGATGACCAATGCCACTCTCATTGCTGGAGCTACTCGGGTCACTTGAACTTGATTCAGCAGGAGGATAGTCTATCGTGGCAGCTTGTAGTTCCGCAGGCGAGGCAGTCCAACTAAGTGTAATGCTCGGCTGTGGATCGGGGGTTGAGCTTCCAGCATCTGGAGTGCGACTGCCCGCCTCGTTATTGCCCTGTGACAGTATGACATGAGGTCGAGGCGAAGTAGGACGAGATGCCCTACTCAGGCCATCCGTGGAACCTTGAAGCCGTGGGCGAGGTCCAGAATGATGATGAGTGGTACTCGGATTGGCTCTGGCTCGCCGATCAGTCAGGCTGTCTTCTAACCTCGATGTCCAACGTGCTGTGTTCAAAAACTCGACTATTAGCCTCTCCCGTTCGGTGAGGTCTTGTATCAGACTCTCACGTAATGGTGAAGTTTCAGATTCCCCCGCACCTTGCTCATTTGAAGCTGACTCGATCGAATCAAGGACTGCCCGCTGTGCCGCATCCAAGTCATGGCGTGATTCAGGGGAAATCCGGCTATCAAAATCAAATCCTAATCCCATCGAGTCGTCAATTAATGGCTCGGTGGATACTTCCTCTAATCCAGGCTCGTTCATATCCAACTGAAGAATTTGTCTGCGAACAAAGGCTTGACGAACATCTGCAATCCCGGCTCGTCCCTTGTCCTCAAGCCACACAAGGAGGTCCCAAGGCTCAGGCGCAAAAGTCATGCAGCGTACAGCACCACCACTACAGCAAGGCCTCGAGGAATTAAAATGGCAAATTATGGAGTTCTTTCCGTGAGGCTCGTGAACAAGGTCACGGATTGTTCTCACGTCAAATACGGTGATGACACCAGACTGAGATCCAATCGCGCATAGTCGACTGAATTGCGAGAACGCGACAGTGAAGCAGCACCTATCATCAAAGCGCGTACCTATCTCCATTTCAACGCAGCGAAGAAGATCCCAGGTCCATCCATATACCTTCTCGCCGGATTCTGTCGAGACAAGCGCATCCCGATCACATTTGACATCATAAAAGTATGCGCGGCTTTCGTCACCGACAGCAGCGAGAATGGTTGAGTCCGGTGACATAACAGCATAGTTCATGCATGATGGATGATGCAGAACCTTAAGAACCTTCGATCGTGTTAGTGAATAGATGGTCACGGTTTTGTCATTATTGCTAGAACAAAATTAGCGGACCAGCAGAATAAGGAATGGTGACATCGGCAGTACCTGAGAACGATTATATCCTCGTCTGCTACACCCTTGTCATCACCCGGGAAACGGTGGATAGTCACCGAGTTGACAATGCTTCCGCCAAACTTGTGTACCTGCACATCTGGCAAAGGGCTCCTTCCAGCGCCGCCTAGGGAGGTCGGTTCATCCTCTGCAGAACCCCAGGGTGTGGGCCTCGTCGATGCTTCGAGATCAATGGGCAAGGCGCTATCTACATCCGTAGGTCCGGGCACCGGAGTATACTCAGGTACACGCACGTTCCGGTCGGAAATCCTCACAAATGCACATTCGCCATTGTCGGAGCCTCCAATACCTATCCAACCATAACCAGCCGCAAGACACTTCGGTTCAAATGGGATAACAGCTAGTGTCTCCCGCTTCTGCGACGAGATGTGGATCGAGTACACAAGGCGATCGACGACTACATAGATGCGATCGGGATCAACGGTGCTGATGTAGTGGCGGAGTTGTTGATGGCTATACAGCCGTTAGTTCCCAAATACAGGCCACGTTGATTAGAAGCATCCAAGGGACGTATACGGACAAATTCGGGATCTTAAAGGGGAAGAAACGGCGCTTTGTGGGAAGGATCAGAGACTCGGTTGGGTGATACCTAACTCAGGAGCTGCTATTAGCACACACACACACACACACACACACAACGGCACATCCCACTTCTCGAAACAATGGGCAGGACGAAACTGACGAAAGCGCAGAATCCGTAGTCATGGTGAAGTGAAATCAAGACCACGCTGACATTGTTGGATGTGCAGCGCTAGGAGGTGACTGCTGTGGCGGTAAAGATGGGACAACGCAGCGGAAGCAGCGAGGTGATAACGATGACGGAACGACCAAGTGCTAGGAGTAGGGCGGCGATAGTTGGGTTCTAGAAGAATAAGAGCTGGAGCTTGCTCAACTAAGCTTAGGCAGGGTACGAACGGATTTTCGCTCAAAAGGAAGTCGCCAGAATGACGAGAGTTGTTTTTATCATTTGAGATTTCTTCTGTTCCTTTTCTTTCCTTTCCTTTTTTTTGGTTTCTTAAATTTCACTTCTTTACTTTTTTCGTCAGTACCTCCCCCATACTTATTCGACGACTGCGGCGGGTCAAGGTTAAACGGATGACGTAATACTCAAAGGACCAGGCGTTCGATCCGGGGAAACTTGAACTCATGCGGTCGTCCTCGAGTCCGTCTCCAGCCAGTCCATTCACCCTGCTAAATGCCGCTCTCCGCACGCGGTAAGCATCAACCCTAGCAAGTCTTGTTTCTCCTTCCTTGCTGCTTGCTAATAGGAATCCGCAATGCTGGCAGTTTCTTTAGCCCATCAAATGTTTCTGTAGGATGGAGTGACCCTTTGAAAGTCCTGGTGATATTTGCTTTTTTATCCATCTGCGAGGGTTCGCAGGCTAGCCATCCTCCCTGTAACAAACCCCATGCATGGTTAATAAGACCGATGCATGTTATCACCGCGATGGTTACTTTTCCACAATTCGCTTAGTATCTCCGGGGGCAATTACAATTTCCTTGACGGGATGAACCATGAGTACTACTAGGTACCTTTTCAAGTAAGCATGTGAAATTCCTGATACAGAATCCCCATGCTTGAAGATCCATCGTTCCCATGCCTGATTAACCCTGGTTTTCCACACTGCCTTTTAAAATGGTTCCTCCTAAGTTAGGGACATGACATCAGATAAACTCGCGCATAACCAAGTTCTTCAGGCGAGCTGCGAAGCAAATTCCGGCGTGCTTCAATTTCCTGGTGAAGGCCGTGACCTGATGATTGACATGCCTCGAGTGCTCAACCATACTTCTTCCACCCGTACTCTGTCCATAATCGACAGATAGTAGTTTATGCATACCTCATGTTCTCGTGCGCAGTAGAAGATATTCGGCTATCTACGGTCGACTGTAGAGCTATATTCACGACATCTGAGCTTACGAAGTTTAATCTTCACTAAAAAACATTGTTATTTAACGGCCGGGACATTATTATAGTAGTGTTTCCCGATAACTGCGTTTAGAATTCAAGTTAGATGGAAACGTTCACCTAAGCAAAGCACGAAATATATATCACATTGGATTACTAATACGGATGCTGAGTTTTGCGAATACTACCACCTCTTGTTATCTCAGGAATACCGTATCTCGAACACACCCAGTTGTAGAGCAAAAACTGACCCTTTTCGAGAGCAGATTGATTGACATACTGTAGCAGCGATGAGACGTGGAAATGCCTCGGCCGGATAGGTCGCTCTTTGAGGAAGGTCACGAGCGGGCAAGGGTAGCTTCGTTCAAGCTCACAGCTTGACAAAATCAAATATGCGCCCCCTCGACGACCTGGAGGTCCAGGGACCCGCTTCCAAATTCATTTTCAGGGTCTCAAGTTTCTCAACAAACAATCGCGGCCATGAAGAAGATACTAGCATGTACTTTCCCTTGAACATTTTGAGGACTCCGGGCATCGGTGATTGGCCCGCGGGCTCGGTTACCCAGCGGGCAAAAGGCAAGGCTGGTCGGCTATGGCTGTGATTGGATAGCCAGCTACCTTGCCGTGATTCTACCAACTTCGACGACGGGCCGAAGCTCTCCGCGCAATTTCCACTAGTCCTGTCCTGTCTCTGACTGACCGTCTCCCTTAAGTTTCTTCTTCCTCAAAAAGAGCCCAAAAAATTCTTGACTTCCTCAACTCTTTTAAACTCTCTTATCCTCACCTTATACCCTCCCCCCTTTCTCTCCCTTTACCCATCCATCCTTTGCTCCGTCCGATTGAATCGACTGGAGTGTCTTCTATAATTTTTTAATTCCTGTATTATTTTTTCTCCTTTCCATTAATCCCATCACAATGTTGTCGTCCCGACTTTCCCGCGCGGTAGGTTTTCCCTCCATCATTCAAGCCGCCATGAAGCTGGAGTCAAGACTAATTTATCTATCTTTCCTTCATTACAGCTGCCACGCGCCGCTCCTTTCGCTCGTGCTCCCGCTTTCAGAGTCCCCGGCGCTGCTCTCCGGAGATGGAACTCCACAGAGGGCGGCGAGGAGAAGGTGAAGGGCCAGGTCATTGGTATTGACTTGGGTATGTATTTCCATCCAATCGTTCGTACCTTGGTAGTCCTAATGTGGTGATGCAGGTACCACAAACTCCGCTGTTGCTATTATGGAGGGCAAGACCCCCAAGATCATTGAGAACGCCGAAGGTTAGTAGGGGCGAAAAATTTTTCCACCCACCCAATCCATGCTTCCCCTGCAGTTTTACAGGATGGCTGCAGGTTGAAATCAAATGCAATTGTGGGCTTGAAAACTAACTTGTGTAAAAAGGTGCTCGTACAACTCCCTCCGTTGTCGCTTTCGCTCAGGATGGTGAGCGCCTGGTCGGTATTGCTGCCAAGCGTCAGGCCGTCGTCAACCCTGAGAACACTCTTTTCGCTACTAAGCGTCTCATTGGCCGAAAGTTCACCGATGCTGAGGTTCAGCGTGATATTAAGGAGGTTCCTTACAAGATCGTTCAGCACACCAACGGCGATGCCTGGGTTGAGGCTCGTGACCAGAAGTACTCTCCTTCTCAGATTGGTGGTTTCGTCCTCAACAAGATGAAGGAGACCGCTGAGAACTACTTGAGCAAGCCCGTGAAGAATGCTGTCGTCACTGTCCCTGCCTACTTCAACGACTCCCAGCGTCAGGCTACCAAGGATGCTGGTCAGATTGCTGGCCTTAACGTCCTCCGTGTCGTCAACGAGCCTACTGCTGCCGCCCTTGCTTACGGTCTGGAGAAGGAGGCTGACCGTGTTGTCGCTGTCTACGATCTTGGCGGTGGTACCTTCGATATCTCCGTTCTCGAGATTCAGAAGGGTGTTTTCGAGGTCAAGTCCACCAACGGTGACACCCACCTTGGTGGTGAGGACTTTGATATCAGCCTTGTCCGTCACATCGTCCAGCAGTTCAAGAAGGAGTCTGGTCTTGATCTTTCCGGTGACCGCATGGCTATTCAGCGTATCCGTGAGGCAGCTGAGAAGGCCAAGATTGAGCTGTCTTCGTCTCTCCAGACTGAGATCAATCTTCCCTTCATCACTGCTGATGCCGGTGGTGCCAAGCACATCAACCACCGCATGACCCGTGCCCAGCTCGAGTCTCTGGTTGATCCCCTCATCAACCGCACTATTGACCCCGTCCGCAAGGCCCTGAAGGATGCCAACCTTCAGTCCGGCGATATCCAGGACATCATCCTGGTTGGTGGTATGACCCGTATGCCTAAGGTTACCGAGTCCGTCAAGTCTATGTTCGGCCGTGAGCCCGCCAAGTCCGTCAACCCTGATGAGGCTGTCGCCATTGGTGCTGCCATCCAGGGTGCTGTTCTTGCTGGTGAGGTCACTGATGTCCTGCTGCTCGACGTTACTCCTCTGTCCCTCGGTATCGAGACCCTGGGAGGTGTCTTCACTCGTCTGATCAACCGTAACACCACTATCCCCACCAAGAAGTCCCAGACCTTCTCTACTGCTGCCGACTTCCAGACTGCCGTCGAAATCAAGGTCTTCCAGGGTGAACGTGAGCTCGTCAAGGACAACAAGATGCTCGGAAACTTCCAGCTTGTTGGTATCCCCCCTGCTCACCGTGGTGTTCCTCAGGTTGAGGTCACCTTCGATATCGATGCCGATTCCATCGTCCACGTCCACGCCAAGGACAAGTCCACTGGCAAGGATCAGTCCATCACCATCGCCTCTGGCTCTGGTCTCTCTGACGCTGAGATCCAGAACATGGTTGAGGATGCTGAGAAGTATGGTGCTCAGGATAAGGAGCGCAAGGCTGCTATTGAGGCTGCCAACCGCGCCGACAGCGTTCTGAACGATACCGAGAAGGCCCTCAAGGAATTCGAGGACCGCCTTGACAAGGCCGAGGCCGATACCATCCGCGAGAAGATTGCTACCCTCCGCGAGTTCGTTGCCCAGAACCAGTCTGGTGAGGGCACTGCTACTGCCGAGGATTTCAAGCAGAAGACCGATGAGCTCCAGAATGCTAGTTTGACCCTATTTGACAAGATGCACAAGGCTCAGAACGAGCAGCAGCAGCAGCAGTCCCAGGACCAGTCCGGCCAGGGTGAGAACAAGGCCTAAGTGTACTACCATTGAACCTCCATGCTCTTGAAAAGTTCATGGACGGATCTTTCTGTATTTTTTCCTTCCCCATTTCATCTCCTCTTTAGAGATCATCTCTTTTTCATCTCCCTGTTTTAACAAGCATTATATGTACACATACTGATAACCTTTTTGTGATTGATGCGCGCGGTGTATGGGTGTTTATTTATTCTGTGATTTATTTCATTTGTGTGTGTGTCTCGATTATTTCTTTCTTGTTTAATCCCTAATGGCTTTCATACCCCTTCGGTTGGGCAAGCATTGAAACGCTTTGGAACTCTTTGGGGGGCGGCAACCCTTCGGATGGGCTTGAGGGTTGCCTACAAATTTGTAACTTAATGACATTACGGCTTTGGGACCACAAAAAAACAAAAAGGATGTGGTGGGCTTGGAGCATGTGACAATAGAATAGGAAAATTCTCCTCTCGATTCAAAAAACAAAACCTCAACAACCCTGTGATCTTTGTAAAAAAAGTTCCCAGGTAGAAAGCTACTGGTTTCACTTTGAAACAAGACAGTTATTATTCCTGGGGGAAGTCTCCTTGGCCAAACTTTGGACAACATATCAGAGTTTCTTCACTTCTCCATAGGTAAAGCAACAACTTGTGGATTGCATAAAAAACGACGAGTCGAGTATTAAAGCTGGAGCTGTTCCAATATCTCATTACCCAACCCCGAATTATCATTTTTCGTGATACACACAAATAATAATCACAGAGAGTTTTTTTTCCCAACTCTCCAGCCTCGGCGTCCTCAAATCGAACTTACAAACAACACCAAACTCCTCTGGGTAAGAAACCATCGTTCAAACCTTAGGTTTTGACTAGTTCACGCCCATGGAATTTCTCAAACCCAACCAAGGAACCCCCTCCCAACCCAAACCTTGGGACGCTATTTATTTATTTATTTATTTATTTATTTGCTGCGCTGTTGTCCTCTGCCAGCTGTTATTCACTAGTCTGGTGATGATCACAGGGTGAATTTAATTTAAAGCCACTACTAGGGAGACAAGCTAGTTAGAGGAACTGTAAATATTCCAATTTAATCAACAGTCGCTGGCAAATGGGATCAGAATCATCAGATGTGAGAGACACCACTTGAACCTAAATGCCCACCATTTGGGTCTCATTATTATTCATTGTTGTTTCTAGACTGGAATCTGGGATCTAGACTCTAGAGCTATGGAGGAGTATGACTTTGGTGATAGTTTATAATATATTGTTCTTGACTAGGGTACTTTTTTATTGGTCTTTTTGTCGACTCTAGATCTGTCTCTTTTTCTATCGAGGTTGGGGAAGGGGAGGGGGGATTTAAATTTAAAACATTGAAGGATTTAGACCAAGGGCCTTATTCGATAGGTCGAAGATGAGCAAAAAGGTAAAACATAATACAGCATAGATGACCGGCTGAGAAAGACAAGGCGAATGAATGATATGGATCTTTGATTGTACTCGGAGTAGATAAAGTCATACTTGAGAGTGATCCTGAAATGTTAAAGTCTCAATAGTAGTGAGATTCCTTGCATGTTGAAGGACTTGAATTATTTATAACTGTATTAGGTATTGAGTTTTAGGTATCTAGTATAGTTAAGAAGATGCCCCTTCTTTTGAGACACCAAGCTATATCTTCCCTGGAGGTGGAGTTCTCTCTGAATCAGGTTTCCGGCCATATTTTTTTTTTTTGAAAACCGAAAAAGCAAACAATCCCCGCGCGAACTCCACTGGTACAATGTGCAGGAAACTTCTCTCCCAATGAAGTACCAATCCGAGTTGAGCAGGAATTTATCTTATTGGAATGCAAAAGGGGGGGAAGGCGGGGAGAGATGGGTGCAGTGCGTGGAGTCTGAACAACAATCCTTCAATCAATCAAGGTCAACAACAATGCGCGATGCACAGTCATGGCTGTGGAGCGGGTTATGCAGAATTGGCAATACTTTTTTGGACTGATCGAACTAGTCCAGCTAATAATAATGCAGTTCAATGGTTGAACGAACAGGCTAGGGCGGTAGGGAAAGAAGAAGATGGGGGATCAGGAAGAACGAGGATAGGTTCAGTGTCAATCAAGTACGGAGGTCATATCTTGGGGGGAGGTGAGGGCACTAATCGCATCATCTCCTTCTTCTATGGTCGAGAAGTATGACTTGAGGAAGCTCAAGAATTATCATTATGATGGAGGTGAGGTACTTCTGCTCTTATCGGCAGCATACAGGAGTGGCTAGTCTCCACTGGGGAGCGTGCAGAAGCAGTGCAGCAGCAAGAACAAATCATTGATGTACACAAATGCAATGAGGGCCCCGAGAATAAACTCAAGTCCAAACATAAGGTTGGCAAATGGACTGGATTGGGGGACTGAATGAGGAGGTAGCCTTTATCTTCCTTCTTGCTTTTCATCATGTCTACCTAGCTAGGGATGTTCGCGACCATACCTAGTAATTTGGAACGGTTGAAAATACTTCTAACTGGATTAAGTAGTAACTTCAGGCATTACAACAAGGCGAGTGATCTAGTAGTATACTTGACTCCTAAGGAGATTATACCTCCCGAATACCATCCTAGAGGATCAGAACCATGGATTGTGATTTATTATTGGCTTGATTTCAGTGTTTTTATTATCATTTATCCCAGCATGGATCTCTGGGACATGGGCCCATAATTATTATTTACTCGAGACTACTCCGTAGGCGTATTTCCCATGTCCAGCTTAATTTGAGGACCACTTGGAACAAGCCAATTTTTTTTTGACTGGAAATGAGATTTCCCTCTGGTTGGTTCTTAAAGATTCCCCTTTCATTATTTGCTCATCACCTTTTTTTCATAAACAATGTATCTGTTCCAAGAATAATCCAGCTGGATTTTTGGTTTTCCCCACTTGACTGTTATTACACAATTTCCACAGAACTGTCATGATAATTTTAATAGGGATGAATCATGACTTCCCATAATTTTTCCTCTGCTTTCTCTCTTGTTTTCCTTTTTGAATTTTTCTTATTATTTGTCTGGGGAAATATTGTCCCCTTCTTGCTCGTCACAGAAAAAAATATTTGCTGGGAACCATCAATCTGTCTGTGAGAAATTAGATCAGGGCCTTGGGGAAATAATATCCATGCACTCCACATCTGCATTTCTTAGGACACTAGGTAATCTTCCATGATCTTCTCTCCCTACTCATTTAAACGTGTTACATACAGGCAGTAGATCATCACGTTCCTATTGGTCAGCTAAGGCTAAAAATAAATAAGGGATTGTAAGTTTGTAACAAAAATGAAAACCATAAAAGCCTGACAAAATTTTGGTTATTCACCATAAGTCAAAGCTCATACCTATCTGAGGTATGCACTTAGTTTTGTTTTAGAATCATCCACCTAATGCCCGGGATAATAGAAGCATGTACTCTGTATGGAGAGTGCCTCAGATGTATCTCCATAATAATTACAGATATTATTATTATACATCAATGAGTTGATTGTGTTTGTCACTAGTGTGACAGTAGTGGGTTTTCACCCAGAGGAGGCGCCATACTAAAGGAACACATGATTGTTGAGAGGTCGAGAGCGCACACTAATCATCAACCATATAAAATAATCATAATACCTATAGGTAATCAATATTGTCAGGATAAGTTGGGAAAAAAAACAAGTGGGGAGAGGGTGGAAGGGAGAAATTAAGAAGAGCAGTCACGATTCAAACATATTTTACATCTGAGATATGCTGCACAGCTGGGGAGAAGAAGAAGAAGACTCATCATCATCCACTAATAATAACAATAATAAATAAATAATAAGCATCTGAATGCTTCTGCATCTTGTGCTCCGTACCACATACTACAAGCAGCAGCAGCTCTGCTCATGGCTATTATTTTATTGACAATTATTACTACATCTGATACTGGCCCTTCCACTAGTGCTGTTCCAAGTCCCAGATTCTATCCATGGGCTTTGTTTGACCGCATAATCCAAGTGGTTTTGACTACTACTAGTCTTTTTAGCTACAAGTAGTCTAGTGACTAGAGCTGTCCCGATTGATTCTGGGTCATTTTAAATTCATCATTATTTGCTGCTCCATTTTTCTTTCCCTATTTTTTTCATTTTAATTTTTTTAAACCCTTGGTAAGGGTTCTGTTGTTTTTCTTTTTCTTTCTTCTCATCATTTCATTGCTTGTTTCGCCCTCCTCTTGACGCTGAACTTTCTCTCCCATCCAGTAGGATCCAATACCACCAGGCAGTCTAGCTTCTTGCAGTCCATTTAAATCCCTTGCTTAGCCGTTTACCACTTGCATTTTCCCAATTCTAGTGGTGTCAATCAGCAGCATTGGAGAATCCGCGGGAAATTTCCTCGTCTTTGCTTGAGGGAAAAACGGGCAAGGTGCAGCGCGCTAGCGGTTTGTTTTTCTGCTCGATTGATTGACATAGCGAGTACTTTTACTCTGCTACCTCTCTCGATGTAAGTACTGGTAGTTACATCCTGATCCTGGTTATTTCTGACCATTGTTGTTCTTGCTCGTTCTCATCATTATTGATTGCCTATACTCTTCTGATTAGCGCTGCATCGTTTCCCCTCTCTCCTTGTTGTCAATAATACCTCTGTTGTACATCTCTTTCCTCTGACTCGCTCTCGACACCCATTATCCTCGCTACTGCATCTGATTAGCCTTTCACCCTTCCCTCATTGACATTTTTCCCACCTGCGTCTTCGCCTTGCTGTGAGTTTCGAGTCTATATATGCATCCTGAGCTCTCGAGCCTGTCTGTCACTTCTGACTTGGTCCGGGATCGAGCCTTTCGTACCCAGTTTATACCTGCATACCCAGTACAAAAGCAAAAAAGTAAAGTGACAACACTAATTTATTTTCTCGCTTCATTTTAGCCCTTCACCATGACAGTTGCTGCACCTCCTGTGCCCTCGGTGCATGAAAATGGTCTCAATGGCAATGTTCCGGGGCACCATGTCAACATGAGTCTACCGCGCTTCCACCCAATCGCTATGAACCCCAGTCAAGCTCTCCCACCAGATGCTATGATACACGGCCACCACCATTTTCGACCCTTCCATCCTCCACCGCCGATGCAAGAACCAGGTCCACCAGGACCGTCGCCATCGCTTCCTCCTAATATAGACCATATTGAGACTCGATTGAGGCAATTGGAACATGAAGAAGCGGCGCGTATGGCTGCTCGTAGCCACCTGCTTGCTATGCGGAAGCGAGAGGATGAAGAATTCCGTAGGATGACCGAAAATGCCGAAGCAGAAGAAGAGGTATGGTTATAGACGCTGGCGATTTTGGACCCAACCCTTTTTTTGTTTCATAAATGCACTCTGACATGAATGGCCGTATCGATTAGGAACTACGTAGGCAGCGAAAACGGTTGAAGCGGGAGTCTATGGGACTGGGGTTTAATGCTAATATTGACTCGCCTCCCCTGCGTCCTACACCACCCCGTCGTTTATCAGAAACCAATGCTGCCACGACACTAGCATTCTTCAAGCAACAAAGTCCCCCAGAACCGCGCGCCATCCCGCCTCCACCGCAAGCTCAAGTACCTCCACCTCACCCTCCACCCCAGCACATCCACCATGATCCGACCGGTGCCACCATTAGACGAAAGCAAAAGTATACAATTAAGAACGTGGAAGCTTGGGGGGAACGTCATGGGCGGCCAGCAGCCCATGATCCTTCTGGACGGGCCTTATGGAAACGCCCTTCGGATGGTAGTTTGGTATACCTAACTTGCCCAGTCTCTGGCTGCGGAAAGGCAGACTTCGTGACTCTCCACGGGTTCATGTGTCACTTGACTAAGAAGCACAAGGACCGTAGCCTGGGAAGCCAGTCTAGGGCATTGGAGGTTTGCGGGATTGTGTATGACCCCAACGCTCCTCTTCCACCAGTTCCAACGGTCAACCGCGCATCGACCGAAGAGAGCCGTCTAGATTCAGGCGCGACAGACCCCGAAGGATACCCGCAGGAGATGGACTACTCCTCTGCCTCTGATGAGGAAGTCCCTGAAAAGCCGATTTCCGTCAAGACTGAGGCTCAGGATAGAACATTACCCCCTCCACCAGTTCAGCTACTACCTGCTGAGGAGCCTTCCCAACTACCAAAGATCAACGGCTCAACAAAACAATCTATCTCTTCCATCATTGATCGCGACCCGGAGGACCGGCCCCGGGAGCACACAAACTCTCTCCCTCCTCGTCCAGCAGAGCCACTTCTGCGAGCTCCCTCCGAGGAAAAACTATCGGTGAGAGAAGAGACTACAGCTCCTCGCCTGCAGGAGCAGGACAAGGAGACCCGTGAAACCAAAGAGCCCGTTGAGGCAAAATAATACGAGTTATAATATATTACATCTACGATTCATCTTTCCTGATCACTACATGGTTGCTCTGTTTTCGCAGAACTTGCATTACCAACCAACTTTGCATAATCTGAGCACGCTTGAAGTTTTTTTTTACTGACGCACAGTATTTTGTGAGCTCCTGCGTTAATACCCTCTGAGAATTCATGGATGGGCTCTTGTTTATTTCCCCTCCCTCTAATATGTAATGTCTTGACCAAATACGGCCGGCCTTTTCTTCTACCGATTATACGGATTTTATCTCGTGCCTCGACTGTTCGAAATGCTATCTATGGGATTTGATCTCGGGGTATATCATCTTGATATTGTTTTTTTTTACTTACAAGGTGCAACCGCTCTCCGAACCACGTTTCTAACAAGGATGTATATTTCCAGCATGACTTTTCGTCGCACCATAGCAGCAAAACCTGTCCATAGTGACTATAGCCAGCCGAATATAAACAAGTTCTATAATCATCTTTCTATCTCATATCCGCCAGAAAATCAACCTTTTATTACCTCCTATAACCCCAAGTTAACATCATATTCATCAATATTTATCCTATCACCCCCTCAAAAGCAAAAGATGCACCAAATACCCCGATCCCACCTTCAATCCGCCCCCCAACACCTCATCATTCAACGTCCACACCCGAAACGAGCGCAACGCCTCCTCCAACCACGCCTCAAATACATCCGGCGACCGCTGCTGCTGGGCAATAATACACACCGTTGGACCCCTCCTCCCCCCCCTCGCCGTCTTCTCCCCCTCGGCTGGGTCATATACCGGCCGCAGGCGACAGATGTCCGCGCACGTCCGGACAAAGGGGGCGACGAGCGCTTCATTGTAGATACAGTCGCAGGAGAGAAGGAGGTCGAAGCCTTTATCGGGGCCGTCCTCCTGGTGCTGGCCCTCATCCTCGAACCCGTTCTCAGGGTTACGGGGTTCTGCTGTGACGGGGATGTTATCTTTTAGGGTATCGGGGACGTCTGTTTCCCAGTCCAGGGGGGTGAATGTGATGTTCGGGTGGAGGGTGGCGGCGGCGTCTTTGTCGGGTTGGTGATGTTTTTGTTTCTGTTGCTGTTGCTTTTTGCCTCTGGTCTTTGAGGAGCGGGAAGTGGCAGTGGCAGTGGCAGTGGGTGGAGGATTATTGGTTAGGTTCTCGCGGAAGAGGCGCCGGACGTATTCTTGGTCTGTGGCTATGTAGTGTTCGACAAGTGGGGATAAGGTGAGAGCTGTGAGGGCGGAGATGCCGCAGCCTAATTCGACGACGGTGGATGAGGGGGAGAGTAGGGCATGGGTCCAGAGGGGGTTGGAGGTGTGAGAGGAGATCCATTCTGCGAAGAGGGGGGTGATTTTCCAGAGGACTGGGGATTAGGATATTAGCATCTACATCTATGACATTTTTTGGGACAATGATAGGTCGGGAGGGATCTCAGTAGTAGGTACGTACCTGCGCCTGTTGTCCCTCCGGCTCTTGACGAGGAGAGAAGAGTCGGGGACTGGTGGATACTGTAGTCTTGTTTGTGGATGGTGATGTCGACGGTCGTGGCTCGGGAGTTGACAAAGCCTAGGTTGGAGGAGGGGATGTCTTGGGAGAAGAGCAGGAAGGATTCTATTTTGGCATTATTAACTACTATATGAACGGGCTTCTGTTTTGATCTTCTCTCTTCTAATTTATGAAGCTAAGTACTGCTTGTTGTATGACGTACCCTCTTCAGCATCTTCCACTTCAGGGCCGAGGGATTGGAGAAAGGCGGCAAGGTTCTGCATTTCTGTTTCAGATTTAATATGAAAAATCTAATTACTCCGCAATCAGATGGAGGAAGGATCGGGGTGATATTGAAGTATTATATTGAGAGGCCCGAGACTGGTGGGTTTGATGCAGGAGAGACTGTGTCATTGGCTGTGAGTTGTCTTCAGTCCACGGGAGTAAACGTGATAAACTACCTAGGTACCTAGTA
Source organism: Aspergillus panamensis (assembly GCA_027569225.1). NCBI lineage: Eukaryota > Fungi > Ascomycota > Eurotiomycetes > Eurotiales > Aspergillaceae > Aspergillus > Aspergillus panamensis. The sequence goes on along the minus strand of JAPDER010000042.1, from coordinate 19,168 downwards.
GTCAAGAAGTATGATCCAAAAGCTGATCATTACCATGACTATGGGATATTCAACGGCTGTTATCAATAATTATTCAGTGGTTGAAAATTAAGACACGAAATCGCACCTGGAGTTTTTAGGTTTGCTTTTTCTGAGTGGTTCTCACCTCCGATTTTTGATTGGTGCACAAGGCATCAGTCACGGGACGTGGGGAGCTGTTGGACCCTTTACCGGTCGCCACTGGTGTACTACCTAGGTAAGTACCTAGGTAGTTACTAAAGTAGTACTAGGCAACTTTAGTTTATGAAATTCTCAATGGTGCCTGGATTTCAATGCGAGGGACTATTAATCGGACTATAGGAGGAGCATCTCGTAGTACCTGGTAGGTAATGAAGGTAATAGAAGTATAGTACCGGGTACTCGCAGGCTCGGTCGGGTAACCGAACAATGGATTGTACCGCAATATTATACTGACTGGAGTAGACCCCACGAGTAGATGGAGTGAGGTCACTTTGAAGGCTTGAACTTGTTCTGCTAAAAAGTGGATTCTCACAGTCATAATTACCCCATGCAGTTAGCAGGTGGCTAGGACCCGTGTTGGGCCTAAATCCCAACAAAACCTGTGGACTGAGCTTTCCCCGACGTTTGATGCTCTTTGGCACGGATCCTGTCAATAATAATACAGAGGACATTGGTTAGTTATTACATTGGTATTAAAATCGAACTCTTGGAGGTCCCTTGTACAAATCAGAAGCTTTTAGAGTTTGTTCCTCTCTTGAACCGCGGCAAAGGAAGCACAGGGCCTTGTGCTGCTCCAACTTCCGAGCCAACTTTTTGAGCCCCCGTTGAATTTTAACATCACCACCACGTTGCAACCGGTAGGGAAGGGGAATTGTGTAACTCAATAGCTTTAAGAAGGATGATAGGAAACCCCAAATAAGAGGATTTCAAAGCAAAACTGGAAGAAAGTCTCGGGCTGGAGTTGCATGTTGATTGGGGAGAGCTCAAGCCGCGCCCAGGCCAACTGCCCAGCCACAGGCGAAAACCGAGACTGACTTCACTATTCTAACTTCACAACAGCTTCATCGTCGGGTCTAGCTCCTTCGCCCCGATCCCCTCTTTCTCGCCCCTTTTAAAAGCCGCATCTTCCGCCCCCCCCGCATTTTCTGCATTTTGATAACTCATCCTTTGAGGCCTTTCTGGATCTGATCCTATCCATCTTACGCTCTCCTACCTTGCCTTCCATTAATCTGGTTGCGCCCTGACACCCGAGAGACGTTGAAGGTTATTAGGCTGGCACCTGTACGTTTTACCTTGCCCTTTTAGGCCACAACGTTGTCCACCGCTCCTGCGATCGCAACCTCGCCTGTCTCTTCGCTGTCCTCCTTGTCACGAGTTCAATTATCTGATGTAGCCTCTGACCCTTCCATCTTCCAAATTCAGGTTCCATATTTGACCCTCCGTGTTCTCTCCCCTCTCCCTGTGTAACTCGACCCTTTTGAATCTCCATAGCCCAACATGTCGAAAAAAGAAGCCCATATCCAACCGCGCATGTCCAAGAAGCCTCCGTTCACCGTGGAGGTTCCTGGCGTTGAAGCGGTTCCAGGAGAGACCATCCCTCGCCGGCATCCCGCGGCTAAGAATGGCCTCATCCTGCGACCCGCTGAAGACGTCGCTACTGTCTACGACATCTTCCGCCGCTCCGCGCGAGTCTTCGGTAACGCTAAGGCGGTTGCTAGCCGTCGCTTGATTAAGACTCATGTGGAGACTAAGAAAGTGAAGAAGATTGTCGATGGCGTCGAGACGGAAGTCGAAAAGAAGTGGACTTACTTCGAGAAGAGCGGCTATACCTACAAGAGCTTCGTCGAGTATGAAAAACTGGCCCTTGAGCTTGGTGCTGGCCTCAGGTCGCTTGGGCTGACCAAGGGCGATAAGATCCATCTTTACGGTGCAACAAGGTGAGCAAGTGACCAGGTGCTAATTCTGTTTCGTACTGAGGCTGACGGGTTCTCTAGCGCACATTGGTTGGCCATGTCACATGGTTCGCGCAAACCCCTTCTATCTTTCTTTATGTGATTACTGATTGAATTAGGTGCTTCATCTCAATCACTGACGATCGTCACCGCTTATGATACCCTGGGTGAAGAGGGTCTGTCCCATTCCCTCGTTCAAACTTCCAGCTCTGCCATCTTCCTCGACCCTAGCCTGATTCCCTCTCTGGCCAATGTCCTGAAAAAGGCGGAATCCATCAAACATGTGATTTACAACACTGATGAGGAGCCCAAGCAAGAGGATTTGGACCGCCTCAAGGCTGAGTTTGGCCACATCAATGTTCTGAGTCTGGAAGACCTGCGGAAGGCAGGTGAAGAAAACCCTGTTGAACCCGTTCCCCCATCTCCCGAAGATCTGTGCTGTATCATGTACACCTCTGGGTCCACCGGTCCACCAAAGGGTGTTCCTCTCACGCATGGAAATGTCATTGCCGCAAGTATGTTACTTCAACGGGTTCTTTATACTCCAACATAAAATACCAGAAACTAACTAATGTACTTGAATAGCTGCCGGAATCAACGCGATCGTTGGAGACTATATTGGCGCTTCCGATGCCTTGCTTACCTACCTCCCTCAATCCCACATTCTGGAATTTATGTTTGAGAATCTGTGTCTGTTCTGGGGCGGTACCATGGGTTACGGAAACCCAAGGACCCTTTCCGACACCAATATGCGCAACTCCAAGGGTGATATCCGCGAGTTCCGACCCACCATTCTCGTCGGTGTCCCAGCCGTCTGGGAGACCGTGAAGAAGGGTGTCCTTGCCAACCTGAACAAGAACAGTGCCCTAGTGAAGGGCCTGTTCTGGGGCGCCATGTCCCTGAAGACCTTCCTGATGTCAACTGGTCTTCCAGGTGCTTGGTTTCTGGATAATGTGATCTTCAAGAAGCTGAAGGAGGCGACAGGCGGCCGTCTGCGCATCGTGATGAACGGCGGCGGGCCCGTCTCGAAGGACACCCAGAAATTCCTGTCCATGGCCATCGCCCCTATGATCAGCGGCTACGGCTTGACCGAAACATCCGCAATGGGTGCCCTGAACGATCCCATGGCTTGGAACCCCGATGCTCTCGGAGACATCCCGGCCTCCATTGAGGTGAAGCTCGTCGACTTTCCTGACGCAGGCTACTTTACCAAGAGCAACCCCCCCCAGGGAGAAATCTACATCCGTGGTGGAAGTGTGTCGGCCCATTACTGGCAGAACGAAGAGGAGACCAAGAACGCCTTCGCCGAGGGCGGATGGTTCATGACCGGCGACATTGGTGAGTTCGACAAGTACGGCCACTTGAAGATCATCGACCGCAAGAAGAATCTGGTCAAGACCCTGAACGGTGAATACATCGCCCTGGAGAAGCTCGAGTCTGTTTACCGATCTTCCCCCGTCGTCGGCAACATTTGCGTCTACGCCGCCCAGGACCAGGATAGACCCGTTGCCATTATCGTTCCCGTTGAGGCAGCCCTGAAGAAGCTGGCTAGTGAGAACGGTATCGAGGGTGATTCTCTCGAGGCTCTCGTCCACAACAAGAATCTGCAGTCCACCGTCCTTAAGCAGCTCCAGACCGCTGGTCGCACCGGTGGTCTGAAGGGTATCGAGATCATCAATGGTGTAATATTGTCCGATGAGGAATGGACCCCTCACAACGTACGTTCCCTACCCCTCAATTTTTTTTTCTCCTTCTGCTTCCATCTATCTATCTATCTATAAATAACTAACAGAATTCACAAACAGGGCTATCTGACCGCCGCCCAAAAGCTCCAACGCAAGAAGATCGCCACCCACTTCCAGAAGGAGATTGACCGCGCATACGGCAAGAAATAAGATCCCATATACCACCGATAAAGGTTTTCGAACCTTCACTCAAGAGACAAATTCTTATTCTCGAACCTAATTCCTATATTTATATCTTTCCCACTTGTAAGACAACCAACACACACATTCAGTTACCGTGTGATTTATACGTACGAACTAACAGCTCTGATATACCTTTATTTGTTTGTTTGTTTGTGTTTTTCTTCTTCTGGCTGTATGATTTCCCTTATATTTTTCCTATAATTCCTGTTTCTTTTCTTTCTTTTTTTTTTTTTTCTTTCACTCGTTTCGTCGAAATACCTGTTGCTGCTGCTCGTGCTCTTTGATCATATAAAACAACCACTCTGAGGTCTATTTTGTTAGAAGAAGAATGGTGGCTATTCGCCTGATGCCACCTAGCTTGCAGCATGTGCAGATAAATACAATAATGAAAGAGATGACGAGTTGAATCTAGTTCCTTCCATCTTCTTCTTCCTCTATCTATAGTTGTGTGTTTTTGTATGTGGGTTGGGTTTAGCTCTGGTTTGATATGTAATTTTTGACTAAGATGGGTCTTGGGTTTGACCTGTGGTCTACGAACCGGTTCATCAAATAGGCTACTTCGGGCCTTTTCAACCCTTTTATAAGCGATAGATTTGTAGGAACTCCCGTTCTATGTTTATCTGGAGGACAAAACAGGAAAGCGGAATAAACCAGCAATAACTGAGGAGATTCTCCTGAGAGGAATCTAGGCTAACTATTTCTGGTATAGACCGTACATCTCACTAACCTTGACCAACTCCCAAATTGGGGAGCTCGTGAGTTGAGAGAAGTTTATCAAACTCCATCATTCCTCCTACTTATTCTCCCTGGCACACAAGTAAAGGCGGGAAGGACCACGCACCATGTCCCTTTGGAGGTAAACAACAACAGCCCCTTGTTCTTGCGTCAGGAAGATATCCGCTGATACGAATCTACAGCTCCTATCGGGCTCTCTCGCCCAAGACGAGGGCTCTGTTCGGAGTTGGCGTCATGGCTTGGGCGTCAATCGGCCTCTGGACGTCGCCACAGGTTGAACAGGCAATGGGGATGGTGCCTACAAATCAGGAACGGGAGGATCTTGATCGCAAGATGTCGATACGGATTTCACGGGTGGACAAGGATGAAAACTAAGAGCCAAGGGAAACAGGAGATATGAATTGATTGGCAAGTGGGAAACGGGGAGAGAATCCTACCCTGTCCTCCCTCTGGTTCCCAGTGTGGCCCCCTGAGTTTCGGACTTTCACTGGGCCTATTGCGCGCCTTGACACTCTGCTCGTTTGTCTTGTCGACTTTCCACTGAAACTGTGGGAAAGCAACATGTTGGTGCGGGAGAGGAGTCACCTAAAATGAAGCTAAGAATTAGGGGTGAAGGATCTGAGACCGACATGTTCGCTGGCACGGCGAATCCGGAACAAGATCTATAGGTGCTAGGGTAACCGTTCGGTTGAGTTTGATCACCGACCAAGCTCCCAGCGTGCGGTTTCTGACTTTTTCATCGCGTGTCCCGCTCGCTTATCGGAGGATTGTCGGTGCAACACATAGTCCGGGAAAAACCGTTTTGTGAAACAGAAGGCTGATGCATGAAATTTCGCATTGAGAAGTCGAACTGGGATCGAAATATGGAAATTACATGGTTTACTCTTGGCATATTACAAAAATAGAACGAGATTCTTGAAAGTTGGTATCAAGACCAAGGCATACGTAGTCAGTAAGATTTCAAAGCAAACTCCAAGGCGCGTAGTCCCCTTACTGGCAATTGGGCGACCAGTGATAAAAATGAGTCTGTTCAGGTGAATAGTAGCCCTGCTGACACGGCGTACGGCCGATCGGGCCTTGCTGATTTAATGATTTAGGAAGTCTCTGGTTTGGGAATCACAGTCAACCTCCGAGCTGTTAGAAACAGAGATCGACAAGTCAGGACCACTTGACATACAGGGAAGACCTGGATCTTGTCGTGAGGACTGATATCGCTCCCAGTTGCAGAAACCGGATCAAAGGCTTTAACTCCGAAAAAAACCGTCGCGAGAGCATTGGTGGGACTCTGGAGGTAGGGGGGGTGGGCGGGGTGGGAAAGTGGAAAAGAGGGGGTGCTGTGAGGAGTCTTAGTGACTTGGATCTGTGCCGTTGAAATGGCGAAGTCGAGGCGTTTCATTCGAGGCATTACATGAGGGTCAAGGGTTCTGGTGTAGTGAAATGGGCGCAGATTGGATACAGCGGTTTCACGGCAGCCTGGGTTTCTCGGGGTTGTTCGTTCCAACGGTAGGGCCGCGTCGCTGTTGGACACCTGGACTAGTTACGCCTTCTGGCACTTGATGGACAAAGAGAGGCCCGTCTATGGCCCGAAAGGCGCTACCTTCATCCTCATCGTCTCGGGCGCTTCCGGCCCCCTTGTACGACGTGCATAGAGGGCTACTATAGGAAATCTTCATTGCGTCACAAGCCCTCAATTGACTGGGAATCAGTTAGCCCCGTCATTTCGATATCAAGTAGAATAGATTTAGGGGATGAGTTGGCTGACGCACGAAGCACGTCTGATTGGTGCAGCTGTAGATAAACAGATTGACAGAAAAGTGCTAGAAGATGTATTATTCATCATTATATGCTACGGGGTTGGAGTTTTGGTTTTTGACTCCTAAAAGGGGGCCTCAGCCTATACAGTAGGAATGTTCCGAAAATGGAAGGTAAAGGGGGAGGGGAGAGAAAACTAACAAAGAGGGTCCAGGTTCGCAGGGCTATGCAGATGCAGAGGGGTACCGTCAATAACAATATTGGACGTATACGACTGGGTCCTCACTCAGTCAAGGAATGGAAAAAACCCGGCGCTTGGTTATGAGACGGGGAGGTGAACGGAACGTGCCGAAGAAACACACCACAGTGGAGCCAAGGCAGGCCATCAACTAGTTTAGTCCGTTAGTCTTAAGACGAATAGTGATAACCATAGGCGGGTTTGAAAGATACTCCGACAGATCCTCGTCAAGTAGAAATTGAGATTAAGCAAGCAGTCTAATGTATGCCCGGTCGATCCCTCGCCAAAGGATTGGTGGATGTGGATCGCCTTGGACAGCCCCATCTTCCTTCTGGCGCCCTCGATTTGCGGATTTTGACAGGAACAAAAAAAAGGGGGGAGAGCGGAAAATGAGGAAATTGGAGTTGAGATGAATAAAAACGAGATGAAACTAGACCTTAACTGATAGATGAGGCGCGGAAGAAGATGGAAATGGAGAGGAGGAGAGGAGGAGAAGAGTGGTGGTGAGTTTACTTGACAGGTAGTTGCTGACTACTGACTGCTTGGACTCTGACAACAACTGCCCCAACAGCCACGACAACAAAGGATGCAAAATTAGGATTTTCTGCTTCGTCTAACTCTAGACTAGGCCAAAAGGGAAAAAAGGAAAAAAAAAGGAGGTGAAGGAGCAATCGCTTCTTCTTTTCCTCCCCTAATTTTCTAAAGGATAGCTGCTTGACCATCCATGGCGTCCAGCGCCAACTCGACGTCGTCACCCTGTTTGTGCTCCGGGGGGTTTGAACTTCTAGGTGGTGATTTTTCTTTCCTTTTTTTTTTTACCCTTTGCTTTAATCAGCTATTAGATATCTTATAGCTCTATCGACGATCTTAACATTGTCCGAAGTCTCAATTAGCTCCTTTCTTTCGGGTAGTGGGTTATAATGGTAGCAACCACTAGCGATATACTACTTAGGAAATAGCACTACCGTTGTTAATCCCCCATATTCAACCGTGGGCCTTAATATTTAAGAAGTTCTTAGGTGAGAAAAACAAACAATATTATAGAAAAGTGATTCTATTAGTTTAGTTAAGGGTCTTCTCCCATGTATCACCTCTCGACTCTCGGGCGACGGAAATCATCTCCGATTACTATAACCTTGTAGCGAGATGTCCTCGGGGAATGCTCAAGTAGCATAACATTTAGGAGAAATGAAAGAGAAACGACAATGAAAATAGAAAACCAAATTTAGCGAAGCAAGAGATGAAATGCAGTGAGAATGGGGGTGTTTTTTTTGGAATTGAGTAGAAGTTACACCCATACACTCTGGGTATTATTACGGGAGCAATTCCCAAGGCCTTGCAAGCAAGCCTTCTCTCTTTTTACTACTATTAGTCTAACTACAGCCCAGGCGCTTACTTCTTACTAGGCTGCTGGTTGGAAAGGGATATTGATTAGTTCAATTAATTTTTCTGATTCTTTGTCTAGCTTTCATCATCATGATCGTTCTACAGGTGAATATTTGCGTCCTGTTGTAGAAATTAACACCATGCAATAGTACTCTTTCATCCTTCCGGAGGAGACATGACCGTGAAAAGAAAAAGAGAGAAAAAAAACATAAGGGGAATGGGAAGGAAGCATGCTAGTGCCAAATAGAGGGAGCCAAAGCTGTAATAGCCATCTTGAGCCTTGCAGGTTCGGTCTGGGGGAAAACGCATTCAACGACAATATAATATTCGAGTAGCTCGTGCTGTCAGTCTATTTGGCACAAAATTTTTTCAAAGTCTTGCTGTAGCTCAAGAGGCCCAAGAAAGAAAACGAAGGAAAGAAAAGAAGAAAAAAGACATGAGATATGGAATCAAGGACATCATTCACAATTTTTCATCCCTTCAATATTATTTAAGAAAAGGAAAGGGAAATGTAAGGAGAGGCTGCAAAAGCTCCAGTGCAAAGGTTAGGGACAAAAAGAAAAAAAAATGTATAAAAAAAATAAAATAAAAATAAATGTCAAAGAAGCCTTCAGGCAGGAAGCACTATGCGCAAAGGCTCTGGGAGTTTTGTAGTCGAGAATAAGGGCTGCCCCCTCCGCCGGAGCGGGTCGAATACACCGAATCGTAGCCACTAGGGCTCGAGTGGTATATTTGGGATGCCATTCGTGGCGGATGTTTCAGATAATGTAGTGAATCGTGATGTTGCTCGTTAGAGATCATAGATACCATCGGATCATATGGCTCTGGAAAGCTATTGCCGGCATCCTCGCTCTTGGGTACAGGGTCATACTCGAAGTGTGGGAAATGATTGCGGAAATGGCTCTCCTTCCGACCATCAACCACGCTAAAATTTGCATCCTGATAAGATTCAATGCTGGAGGTACTTTTCATCGAGTCCATCGGGTCCATGGAGTCACTCATCATGCTGATATCAAAGGCAGAGGATGATGATGACGAGATGTGCGGACTCTCGCTGAGAGGTGACTGACCAGATGGAGCCATTTGATGGTAATCGCTTCTCCCATAGTGTGGGCCCCCGCGCTGAGTCGAGTCGTACGACATCAGCGTCAAGTGCGAGCGTGCAGTTTGTCCTAAGCCTGGAGGTAAGACCGCCCCTCCACTACCGTCTCCAGAACCACCACTTCCCCCATCTGGACCCATGCTTGTCGAGCTGTCTCGTCGCCCGTCCTTGTAATGCCCCGGCGAGCGACCTCGAACCACCATTGGATGCGACAGCCTCCGAGCGATTCTGAACCACTGAGTATCAGTACCGCCCATCGGATTCGCAATTTCGGCATAGAGCTCAACAACAAGGTTGTAATACTGCTGCTGAGCGCGTCTTTTCCCATTATTAGCTGTTGCCTTTTGAAATTGGATGCGTTCGAAAGTGTGTTGTGTTGGAGGTTGTGATGGCTGAGAAGCACCGCTGTACGATGAACTGTACTCCATGGGCAACCCCGTTGATTGCGAAGCTAATGAGAATCCGTGTTGGCCGCCATGAGATGTTGAACTGTGACTTAGAACCATCGGTGGTGGTTGGCAGGGTTGCAGAATAATTTTCCCCGGCTTCCTTTCCGACTGCTTATCACGCTTGGGCGTATGTTGCACCAACTCCCTGATTTCCCCATACTGCGCATTTACGATTGCTGATATTGACATTGAAAAGGCTATGATCCTTTCCGTCGATTGATCTGAACATTTGAGATAAAAAGGGGCGTGGGTCCACGGATGTAGGGAGAACGAGCACGAGACTGAGAAATAATTGCGTCGATAGCAAGTCCATTTGTCATCAACTTGAAAGAATCCTTTATGTATTTTTGCCTGGATTTCTGGTTTTATCGTCTGGCTACCGGAGATCACCGACTGGAGAACCTCCGTCTCGTGGAATGGAGGTGCATCTGCTATTGACTGTGGTAGTCGCGGAATAGGATCGACTAACATAGCTCCGTTTTGCCCAAACATTATGTTTTGTGAGCGATCCAAACCACAATCGAGAGCCCGGGGGGTGCTGGTATAGGGCGAGACTCTTGAAATAGTATCGCTTAGACTTGATAGTGGAGGGAATGTACTACCCCTGTGGATTGCATAGCCCGGGTAGCTGTCATTTCTTCCTATCAGGGAAACATTCCCTGATGATTGCATGGTAGATGACACCCCAACAGGTGGTTGCCTGAATGGGTCGACAAATTTTCTTGTCAATCAGTGTTTCCAGAAGGGAAGCTAAGGGGAAGGCAGGAACCTACAGAGGTGGTACACGGTGGGATCTGAAATCTGGCATCCTGTCATAGGAAAGTCCGGGAGAGTGTGAGTAGAGAGAGCCTGATGCTGGAGAAAAGGTTTCTGAGAAGCCGGTTCCCATTAAGAGCAGAGGATACGTTAGTGAACGACGAGATTGGCATAGAACGACACTCAAGTACAGGGAACTAACCAGGACATGAATCCGAGGGGCTCATGAGAATTGTTGGAGACGTTGCGAAGCTGGCGGAACAATGCTTGGTTAGTTAACTGCATTCGCTCGATGTCTGCTGAAAAGGAACACACGGTAAAAAACAGCAAAATCATGTCCACACAAAAGTAGATAAGACGACCCCGACGCATCATGAGCATGCAGTATGTGTAAATGGATCAAAGGGGTTTTGTAGGGTAATCCACTGGAACAACATATGGAGTGGCCCCGAAAGCACTAATATGGAACAGAGGATGTGAATGCATGCAAGTATTGGCATACACGTCGAGATACAGTAGGAATAGGCAGAAAATTTTCAAAAAAAATTGGATAAGAGGAAAATGCTTTTTTTTTTTTTGCTCCTTTTGGTAAAATGATCCAAATGAAATAAATAATACAGCAAGAGAGGAAGGAAGACAGACAGCTATCCATCCAGGTTGTCTGGGGCAAAGGGCAAAAAGGAAGCACTGTAACTAGTGGCTGCAAGCGGGCAAGGTGGAGCACAAGGGTAGTCGAGATTAAAAGACAACTTACGGTACGTCGTGCATCGCAGGCTGTTGTGTGTTGTATCTTAAGCCGTTGCTGGCAGGTATCGAGACAGGCTGCGCCAAAGGGTTGACAACGGCACCACCTCGTCGGCTATTTCCTTCGTCGTCCATAGAAAAGGCGGCCGGCCCAGAAAAATGTCTCTGAGTACCAGAGTAGTCACTGTCGGTATTGATATGACCGTCCAGCTGGAATGAGCTCTGTAGGAGTGTTGCTAGTGAAAGAATTATGGTCAGAACACGAAGTCAAAGAGAATATAACGTCCGTGATTGAAAAAGAAGGGATGGAAAAGAAGTAGCAAATGATGAAAGAGAGAAAAAAAGTCATACTGGGAAAATCAAAAACCAAGAATTAATGGGAAAGAAAAGAAAAAGGAAAAAAGATACAAGGCTTCGGTCCTTCGCTGGCCGAAACCGAAATAGGGTCCCATCCTTGCCAGGCAAGGATACATACATAGAGTAGCCCTTGATGTCATGTCAAGACAATGAAATGGAAAAATGTATGAAAAAAAATAATTGTGTAACAGAGGAGCAAGCCTTGGGGTGCCGAAGGGTTGGGAAATAAGCGTCATCTGGGGATGGAGATCGCCTGTTATTAGCATCGCTGCTTGGGTCGCAGGGGCCGGTGGCCACTGAAACCGCGTACTGGTTCCAGTGGGTATTAGGTATAAGTCGAGGCGGGGCTTTATTTGAGGAAGGAAAGGGCATGTAGCGAGGAAGAATAGAAAATTAGACAAATGAAAATAAACTCACAGTGATTCATTTGAGAGCCTTTTGGGGAGGGGGAGCAAAAAAAAAGTATACAGTAGTTATTCAATGACAGGCCGAAGCCGACTGGATTGTTTAGAGCAACCCAAACTGGTGGAAGAGCTACCTAAAGTAAGACCCAGGAAGACTACTACCTAGGTAGGTAAACTTCTGGCAATACCGAATAGGGGCGGATGTCTCAATTCAAGGACCAATGCTGGTCATTGGATCTAAGGCGGCTGCGGCTTGATCGAAGCTGGCTATACTTATCCAAGTGCGATACCTTCACCAGTGCCCCCGAACAAAGAAACGAGATTTCCAAAAGATGTCGAGAATGGACTGGTCGAAGACAGTTGATTAGGAACTAGAAGCCCTTTAGCTTCAGAAGAGTGACGGTGACCAGGGAGCAACCATCAAGTGGACGAGTTGTCCCCAGTCGCAAGCCGTGAGCATATCAGACAACCAACGTGAATGGTGAAGAAATCAAAATGAAATGCAACGGGCAATAAGCAGGAATGGTGGGGTGTAGGAGGCTAGTTGAGAAGAGACCAGACAGAATAGGAAATCCTAAAGAAAAAGAAAACATGGGACATCCGACCAGAGAATCTGTATTCTCTGCGTTACTGCAACATGATATGGATAAAGATAGTAAGCCTTGCCTGCAAATTAGGGTAGCAGTTGGAAATATAGATAATATTTCTGCGGAGTTCTCCTGGCATTGACCTGTAGCTGTAGCAGCACGAAGATCACTGGAGGGCAAATTCAGGAGTACCAGCAAGACTCATTTAATTATAGGGAAAGGATAGATATCTTGGTCCAGGTGAGCCAATCCACACCTGAGCTCGAAGAGGAGGTAAATAGAAAAATGAGGTATAAAGGAAGGGGGAAAGATAGAAGACGGCAGAGCTGGGGTCAGAGACACCGAAGATATTGCCCTTGAGGATTGGGTTGAGGATCATAAGGGAAGGAGCCCTTCTTACCTAGTATTTAGAGGCAGATCGAGGATCTGGAAGTCCAAAGTTATGAGCAATATCTTGCATCTATCGCTGCAGAATCTGATCTCAAGCTGCAACCATATATGTATCTCGGGGCTTCCAAGGTTGGGCTAATCCACGTCGAGGAGATTATTGCGGGCTTCAAATCACCCAGAGGATGCTTTCTTTTGCGATCAAGACCCTTGGAGGATCGAGTTAATGACTCGAGGATAGCTTGGATTGTTCAAATCTTGTTTTTTTTTGTCAGAATTATCCTAGATTAGACTGAAATGCTGCCGAGGAGGGAAATCTTGGATTAGAGGTCGTGGGATTCGTCCGATTGATATTTGTTTCCAGATTCTAGATGGAAGCGTTTCACTCATGTCATGTTATTTCCTCCTGCTCACGCCCACATCACGTCCCCTTCTCTGTTTCCCCTTTACCCTGCCCAATGAACTACCCTGGAGGGCATGCGGCGGAAATGCTCTGCAGAACTTGTTGGGAGCTTCGATTTACCAAATTAAGCTTGAGAGCGAATACCACTCTCGCCACGAGTTTGCTGTTGAGTTCGGACCATGTCAGGGCCGTTGAAATTTGTTATTCCCGGGACAGAATTTTGTAACTATTTTTTTCTCTCCCCTAAGAAAGGGAAAAAAAAATAGAAATAATTACTACCTACAAGGGTAACAGCTGCTTAGGCGGCCCAGGAGTCCAGTGCGGCTTTTTCCCTTTCCGATTCCATTTATTTTTTCCCCTCTTTCCCTTTTTTGATTTGACCCTCTTTATCATTGTCTTCTTTTTTCATTCCTCTTTTGCGTGCTTGAATTGAGAACCTCTTTCGGAGTATTTTGCTTAATTTCTCAGTTTGGGCGAAATTGGGGGTGTTGCCTCTTGGAAAATATTGTCGCATCGTCTGAAATAATGGTTGAAATTATGGACCCTGTCAGAAAATGCTGGATAAACACAGCTTTGGTCAAAACCCATGTTACATCCTATGATCCAAGTCCAGATATGCACAAACTCCGAGTAGTCCCAAATAGAATGAACTTTAATGTTGTCATAAATTGACTAGGTGCCAGGCTAGGTGGGCTTCACTATACAGTCAGCTGTCCTAGCGTGAACACCCGGCAAACGGCAGAATGTAGCATAACAAATTAAGATGGTGCTAGAAAAGATTAAAAGATTAGTAGCGGCGATCATCCACCCAGTAATCCCGTGCAGACCCCAGTCGCATGACAGAGGCTGTGGGCGCTCCTGAGCTTGGGCATGCCAATAGCAGCTAGCCAATGGCTTAGTGGGCCATGGGCGAACGGTCTATGTGAAGCGCTAGACAGGGGTTGAGGACCCATAAAAAAAGGCTCATCGTTCTAGACGTAAAGCCCCTTTGGGATTTTCCCACAGTAAATTAATATTTTATTTTGTTCTTTCGGGTGTTCGAGGCACGAGTGGTAGCCGTTCTTGCATGAATGAGAGATCAGGCGATCGACACCTTTGATCCAACGACTGGTTTTTGTGGTCGTTATTCGCTCACCGACACTGGCAAGAGACCGTCTATGCAACTGGTGCAAAGTACAGTAGGTTGCTATGATCTGGTGGGTAGCCTAGAATTCCGGCCGAATGATAGCCTGAGAACAATAATAATAGTCCCCTTTGAAAGGCCACACCCCCTTCTCCGCCGCCCGTAGTAGTAACGGGAATGAGCTCTGTGGAGGGTGCGTACCATGCCGTAGGTATGGAATACGGAGTACACAACATGGCTTCCAGAATAAGCTGCGGGGCGGACAACTTGGTGGTGAGACAACACAAGGCCGCCTAGGAAGTCTGAGATAGGGCCCATGGGAGTTATCCTGGGTTTTCTTCCTCCTGTTGGGTGGAGCTAGTTCTTAGATACCACTCTCATTTGCCCCTTAATTATCATTTATTTGATTTTCTTTTTGGTGAGGTTATCGTGTGGCTGAATGATCACCTAGGCCTGCAGGAAGCTAGTTGGCTCGAATGTGATGTGCACACTTGCTAGGTAAAAAGAGGGCCAATTCAATCATTGGCAGGTGAAGCAGCATTGAATTCATCCGAAAATCTGTTTCTGGGAACCTGGGTACAAAATGGGGTCCCTATTGGAGGGCGATGTCGTGCAGGATGTTTCCGCGGGATGCAGCGCGAATCCATCGTAACATTGCACAATGAGGGGGGTGGGGGTGGGAAGAGGTTGCATCCAGGGCGAAAGAGCCACGAATTTTATTCATTAGTAACGTGGAGCCAACAAGCTGATTGCCTAGTGGATAGGAAGATCAATTCGTAGAGGGAGGGAGGAAGCAGTAAGACTGCTGATCATATGAAATAAAACAAATAGCAGCAGGCAAGTGTGATTCGACAAGCCATTCTTCTGTTGATTCGGTCGGCGTTATTGAGGAACCACTGCTCCTTTTAGACAATAATCTTGGAAGACAACGGGGAAGGGGAAACTGGGCCCTGGGCCACCCACGCTAGTCCCGAACAAGATTGCCCTAAGGGATGATGGCACGTGCAGCAGCAGGAGGACCACAAAGGGCAGGTATACTACTACATCTATGATGTTACAGACTAGAGAAGGTGTTACTAATGACATTATTCTAGGTGGTGAAAAAAAAGTGAGCTTGAACCTTGGATTAGATACATCCTTTGGATAGAAATGCAGTATGGAATTCATGAATGTAGTTATCTTATTCTGTACTACTAGTAGTAGGAGTAGTAGTATGCATGATTTCAATGTGATTACAGGCCAATACTATACTATGATTCTACATGCCATAGAATTAATAACCTATCTTTAAGGCAGTCTTCAGAATCAACCGTGTGAACTCTAATGCTCCTTCTGGTCACTGCTGTTTGCCCTTACTGGATCCAGGTTTGATCGCAGGGGACTTGAGTCTAATTCTGATCACAGGACAAATCAGAGCCTAATATCGGCCTTTACACAATACGGTTTTTTTACTACACATTTTAATTTTTTAATTTGCTTTACTTTCCCCCCCCTTTTCCTCCTGTCTCAAAGCAAGTACGGAGTAATATTGGCTATGTTTGGTGCAGTCCAAGCTCTTCAATGCCACTGTTGGTTTGCTAGGTAGTGCTTCTACAGTAGTGACCCTGATTCTAAGGTACAGAGTTTCTCTCGGGCTTGACAGTTCCGATCAATAGGCACTTAGGTATCTACCTAGGTAGTTAGCTTCCCCTGATCCTGTACAACTGCAATCTTAACATCCATTGGGAAGGTAGAACGAAAATAGGCAGAGCTGGCAATGGGATCTCATGGTTAAACATGCGGCTGGCCGTCAATACGGTTTCTGTCCCATTAACAAGAGTCCTCTTCATCGTAGGCCAATTGTCGCTCAAATGGGGAAGCTCATTCCGAGTCCAGAACATTCGGTTCTTGCTTCTAGGATTCTTTGAAATATCCACGCTTGCGAAGATCCTGGAAGGACCTCAATTCTAGAACTTCAGTTGGTCGCTGCGGGCTGAAACATCCACGATGGTTGGTACGGTGGCTGCTTAGACGGTGTTAAGCGGACCGTTGGCCCCAGATATGCCGTCGCTTGTCATTACAATGCTGGCGGAGAGGATTTGGAGGTGTGATTTCCTCCTGGTAAGGACTCTGCCTTTTCCCGAGTAAAGGATCTTGGTCTTGGGATGACTATACGTACACCATGGCTGACAGGATGCTCCGTAAAGTCAACAGGATACCCGAACGTGGCCGTCAGTTTCTCTACTAAAATCTTACTACTAAATTACTTATGGAAAGGTGTATTTTCTTATTAGCAATAATGAGTTGGATCTTTAAATGCCACACTTTTCATTTGGCTAATGGAAAGAACGAGAACCAGGAAGTGACTTGAAAAAACAGCAAGGGAGAACTGCGCCTACTAAATTAAGTAGTAGAAGACTAAGGTACGTCATGGTGCTGGTATCTTTCTTTTTTTTTAACCCTTTTAGAGTTTGCCTGCTCCATTATCTTTTTCTTTTATTCCTTATGGCTTTCTTTTTATTTCCTTTTTCCTAAATTACAACCTCTCTTCCTGACTAGTATCTTCTCACATATGAACACATCACTACTCCATGTGTGCAGTTTTTGTGGCTATCGCATGATTAACCAAGAGCCATCTCCTCCTCGTGGCTTTTATCCATGTCAACCAATCTCTTCAATACGATTTGGGTGATTGTACTACTCGAAGAGCGGCCAATTGCGGCCAGACATGGGCAACGACTCGCTATATTCTTCCTGAAACTTATGTTCCACCATTAGCAAATGGACCTCTATGTTCGCAATAGGGAAGACTAAAACTCAATACTGCTCTTCATTATAGCTTAGTTTCTCGAATTTTCCTTACTGAATCCTCTTTCGACCATAGATGTTAGGAATCCTTCTTCAAGACCGCTAACTTTTTCAAATATCTCTTAGTTATCCTCCCTTATATCATGGATCGAAGACAAAACCAAGTTCAACCAAGGAACTGACTAAGATCAAGCAAGAATAGATCCAAGACCCAGGCAAATACACAGACTGGGTCCCTGATATCCCACGACCGAGTGGCGGGCTAGGCCACTGAAAACATAAGACATCGGGCCTGCTATTCCTACTTAGGTACTAGGTAAGATTGGCATAAATGCATCCGTACAAGCAGACAGACCGCAGAAATCACTCCTCGGACCTGAGACACAGACGCTCTGAGAACCATCAGAGCTTCGTCCCAGTGGATCAGAGTCTGCCAGGCGTCGATATACCGAGTGACACAGAGACGAGTTGACGAAATCTGTTCAAATGCCGATCCCAACCAGATGCAGAGCCCGATGGGCTATTCCCATGATATAGTACGTACATGAGGCCTTCCAATTTCGTTATCGGTGCCTCGAAAACAAAACAAGAATAGTCTTAAACATTGTAAATACCATTGTATGTGATGTAACAGAGCTGACAGTTGCCGATATTCCATCACCGGCATTCTCATTTCGTCATGGCTACCTAATAGCTCTTTGAACGGATCTCGGAGAGAAGCACGAAACTGTTCTGACCTAGTTATGTCCTGCCCGCCCACTTGGTGTCACCCATGAATGAAACCGTGATGCTACATTGCGCCACCTTTTCGTCTCCTAGTGGGTGAAATTCCTTGATCAGAAGCCATCGCAAGCCAATCTTCTGTAAGAAGTTTTCGTCCTATCCGGGTTGTTGCCTGTTGTGAAGGAAAAGGAGGGAGGGATGATCTAGCAGAAGTGAGAGAAGAATCGACTAGTCCATTATCGTGGACAGGCGCATTGTTTTTGCTTTCGGCCGGGAAGAAAAAAAGGCCTCCTTTAGGTATCGATACATCATGCTGGAGGGTATCTCCCGCGGTATTAGACGAAAAGCTAGAGGGCTGCACATGCGTCTACGAGTAATTTGGCGGCAACTCTGACGTTGAGGAATTCTGAATCCTAGCAACATGAATACCTAGTATGTTTCAATGTGCCTGTGGAGACTTGTATCAGTCCTACGCACTCTAGCTAATTATCAGAATGTGCTTTGAGTCAGGTATACCCCTATATTGCTCTTTCATACCTTGTCCTAGCTCGGCAGGCTTGCTACGGAGGCATATTCCCCGGACAACGCAGTACACAGTTGGACTCTCAGTACGTGTTCAACGGAGGAATTCATCTAGATGTCCATCCAAACTGACTAGGTATCTTGTTCACCAAACCCCGACAGTTCCCGCGATGGCCTGAACACACTTGTTGTCGTTGTACCTCATATATCAATGCTATATTACTGCTTACCAGACAACATCCGGATACACGAGAACGAAAAAAAAAATAAAAATAAAAACACGATATTTGCCGTCGACGTCGTCTTGAACGATGCAGATGCAGGTGTCGCTTCTTAGTTACAATCTATACTCCGAAGTACCCTGGTGGGAAGATGCAGGTATACCTCGACGAAAACCACATCCTCTCTCTCTCTCTCTCTAGGTCACGGTTGCTTTTATTTTTCATTCTTACTATAGACCAAATAAATCCCGCAGGGAGAAAAAAGGGGCATAGAAGAGAAAAAGACACAATGGCTGACACGTTGGATGTTATTCTTCTTCTTCTTTTTTAGTAGCCATCATTATCGGAACGGATCATACACGTATAAGGGTAGGGAAGGAAAACAAGGGTTTTTGGGGGGGGGGGGGGGGGGGGGGGGAAAGGAGAAAAGAAAAAGAAAAAAAAAAAAAAAAAAAAAAAACAAAAAAAATTTAAAAAAAAATAAATAAAAAAAGAAAGAAAAAAAAAAAAAAACAAAAAAAAAAAAAAAAAAAAAAAAAAAAAAAAAACAAAAAAACCAACTTCAGAAAGCCCAAACCCAAAAAGAGAGGGGCAGAGCCTAACGGTCAGTGA